>PVIC010019268.1:0-23866 GCA_004025085.1 Thryonomys swinderianus | reverse complement strand
AAACACTTTTAATCACAAACATTCACTTCTGCCATGCACAGCGCAGGCCACCAAACAGCTTCACAAAGGTTCGCTCCTCTCGGCTTTAGCTTTACTGTAGTAAGACTTATGGTCTTTTTCAGGGGAAAAGACTACTTTCACTGGTTCTATAGTCCATGAAAATAGGTATTAAACCTAATTTGTAATGCTGTGGAGTTCTCAAACTCTGAGATTATAATGTTCTAATTCAAAAGCTATCAGTTCTGCAAACATTGTCATATTACTACAATATTTTTTGGGTCCTGAAGGATTTGAGAATGACTTGAGTCTGCGCGCATCTAACAAACATGGGGCTCCCACACTCTGCAATAGATGCACAGCTTACCTCGTGAGCAGAACAGAGGCCCAAGGTCTTGGGGAGCTGGGAGCCTGGTGCTGCCCACAGGCCAACCCACTTACACAAAGCTGGCTGCAGGGGCAGGGAGACCTTGCAGAAGTCAGTGCTTAGCTAGCACAGGGCACACAGAGCCACCACCCGCCTGGCAGCTCAGCGCCTACTGTTTTAACATCTTCAAGTCCTGGTAGTAAACTGTCTTACAGATCAGACCAGGGCAGGGAGGGTAGCTCAGTGGTAAGTATGCCACAAACTGCAAACAGACAAACCAAAGCTCAAACACAAAGGATCCGGCAACACAAGCTCACCAACAGTCACAGACACAGGTATCCAGAAGTGGAGATGAAGAGTCATCTGCTTTGAAAACCCAAAGAACCAACCAAAGAGCTGCTGGACTAAAACTCAGCAAGGCTGGAGTTAAAACACAGTCACACAGGGCTGGAGGGTTAACTCAGTAGTGCCGGCGCCTGCCTCGCAAGAGCAAGGACCTGAGTTCGATCCCCAGGTAACCACATATAATGCTGGGCGTGGAGACATGCCCACCAACAATCAACACCGCATACCACAATGCCGGACGTGGTGGCTCACGCCTGTAATCCCAGCACTTGGGAGGTAGAGACAGGAGGATTGCTGAGTTCGCAGCGGCTTGCCTGGGCACCATAGTGAGCTCAGGGCCAGCCTGAACTACAACGCGAGACCCTGTCTTCCAAAAAGCAAAAAAAAACACAGTCACACAAGTCAAGAGGGCCGGCAAGTATCACTAAAAGCAACAAGGGGGGAAAAGAGCATCCCCCAAAACTAAAAGCCAAATAAGCTACCAAATCATTACACTCAGCCCTCATACCTCCCAGGAAAACGAGACAGCTGGTCAAGCTGAAATTGAGGTGTACAATCTCCCTGAACTAACCAAACTTAAGTTTAACACACATCAGTTAAGTCCTGAGAGATGAGTTTGCTTATTCTGTGGGAAATGGGATTGTTCTGAGTGATGAAGGGATTGCTGAAATTTAGTTGGAAGAATAAGCAAATGAAAACCACCTTAAAACTTTTGTGGAAAGAACTTGGACAGGAAACTCGTAGTAAAACAAAGGACAGTGGAAGTGAAGCCGCCACAGACCCAGACCGCAGAAGGCATCATTGAGCAGGTAGGGAGGGACATGAGAGACTAGGAAGCGATTTTAGAAAGCTGGTGAGGTACACTGAAAAAATAAACTTAGAGCCTCACCTTACACTGTGAATTAAAATAAGATTCATCCCAAAGTTTAAATATAAAAATGCATGATAAAGCACAAATTTTTATGTCTCAGATCTCTGGACAAACTACTTAAAGCTTCAAGTACATAAAAATTAAATACTCAGGCCAATCAGAAAACAAACCAAACATCATCAATAGAAACACTCATTTAAAATAACTGGCAGAGATTCTCAGGGTGTGATGGTGCACACCTGTGATCTCAGCACTTGGGAAGCTGAGACAGGAGGATCACTGAAAGTTCCAGGCCAGCCTGGGCCACACCATGAGTTCAAGAGCAGCCTGAACTACATAGTGAGATCCTGTTTCAAAAAATGAAATGAGGGGCTGGAGGGTTAGCTCAGTGGTTCCGGTGCCTGCCTCGCAAGCACAAGGACCTGAGTTCAATCCCCGGTAACCACATATAATGCTGGGCATGGAGACATGCCCACCATCAATCAACACCGCATACCACAATGCCGGACGTGGTGGCTCACGCCTGTCATCCCGGCACTCGGGAGGTAGAGATAGGAGGATTGCTGAGTTCGCAGCGGCTTGCCTGGGCACCATAGTGAGCTCAGGGCCAGCCTGAACTACAAAGCAAGACCCTGTCTCCAAAAAGCAAAAAAAAAAAAAAAAGAAATGAAATGAAATAACTGGCCAATGTCCTTAACCCACAGGGGTTACAGGGGCTTATGCAGATGAAGCAGCAGAATGCATGGACCCTGACAGAAGCCACAAGGAGACAGATAATGAAAGGACAGGAAGGGGAGATATTAATAAAGCTACTGCAACCCAAAAAAGGCCACTTCACTATTAATTTAATTTCCTATTTTTCTTCTATGAAACCAGCATGTTGTCAAAACCAGAGAAGGAAAAACCAGAAGGCACAGCGAACACAGCCTGGGCACAGACTGCACAATCCACACCCGGTGCCAGCACTGACCCCTCCAGACACCTCTCCACTGGCACTGTGGAAAAGGGACACGGTCGTGGCAGGAAGCTGCTTACTACTGGGAAGGGTGGGACTCTCCACACCGGCCTCCTTCCCAAACAAGGCAGAGGAGCTGTGTTCCGGCCACAGGGACTCTTGCTCCAAACTGAGAGCCATGTCTCTGACTACGCACACAATCGGCTTACAGTACCTTCCACTGAATTTTTGGGTCGCCATTTTGTTTCTGATGCCAATGACCTGGACGCTGTGCTGACAATCTCCACCTCAAAGAAAAAATGAAAAAAAGAATTAATGGCTGCTTTACACAGCAAAACCATTAAGAGACTTATTTTCTTTCTTTCTTTGTCTTTCTTTCTTTCTTTTTTTTAGTTTTTTGAGACAAGGGTCTCACTTTATAGTTCCAGCTGGCCCTGAACTCACTATGTAGCCCAGGCTAGCCTCAAACTCAGAGCAATCCTCCTGCCTCTGCCTCCTGAGTGCTAGGATTACAGGTGTGAGCCACCATGTCCGGTATTGTAGTATGTGGTACTGGGAACCAAACTCAGGACCATGCACTTCCCAGGCAGACACCAGAACCACTGAGCTAAATCCCCAGCCTAAGTGACTTATTTTTCAAGCTCTGCTTGAGGAAGATCAAGTATTGAAAAGAACAGCAGCACCCCCAGGCTTTAAAGGGGAACTCACAGTGACTAAGCATGGTGCAAGCAAGCACTCAGGACCTAAGAGTGTGGCCTGGGAGGTCGAAACCCCTGCACCCTAAAGGCAGAGCTTTGTACAGCTACAGGCAGCAGCAACCTGCTGACCACACACACAGGGACTGTCTACCCACTGTGCTCAGAGGACCTAACGTCTCCTGCCATCATAGTACACACCACTCCTCAACAACGGACTCACCCGGGAACTACGCCATGTCATCTGCTTGCTCTGTGGGACTGAACCAGGTGCACTTACACAGCCTGAGTCAGCCAGAGTGCCTCACATTCCAAGTGTTCTTAAACAGACGGCTCCAAAGCAGTCTCACAGGACTTCCTCGACATTCGGTCCATCACCGACAGAGCCACTGGCCAATGGGACTCACTGACATGTGTTTATAATACCTCAGAAAGGAAACTCACTGTCTGATGGACCAGAGGAAACAGCACAGAGCTGGCCTCTCTGCTTCCCCTAAGCAGCCGCCTCCTCCCAGGGAAGAAACCCCCACTTTTTCGAGTAGGTCAGGGGGACTATGATGTGTGAGCCCAAACCATGCTTTCCTCCTGGCCCACAGAATGAGGGAAGGACAGACAGCCACCGCAGCAACTCCACGGTGAGCAGACAGCTCTCCAGACTGTGCCCACTCAGTGTGTACCTCTGCTTCCTCTTTGGCGTCTTTGGCAGATCTGTCTGACGGCTTCTTAGGTATCTCCCCTGAACTCGCTGACTATAAAAAAAAAATTCAAACTTTAGAATTACCAAATCAGTAACATCTAGAAAAGTGTAATATATAAAAGAATACTACAATCTGGCCCATAAATAACACCAACCAGCTTCTGCTCCAGATCTGATCCAGCAGCCTTACCCTGCCTGGATTTCACTTTTCCTGCAGAACATCAAAGGCCCCTGCCTCCCAGCAAACTGTAGGGAACATGCTTCCCATGATCCCTATGATCCATGTGCCAAGAGGAACCTTTAGGAAATATATCCCAGTGAAACACCAGCATTAGAAAGCACAGTATGGAGTGAACACAAATGGCCAGCAGCCTCAGGGAAGGTGTTCTTCCTTCTGATGGCGGGGCCTCTCTTGCTGGGTCCTATTATAGAGTGTCCTCTATAATAGGACACTATTTACTAAGTGATCTGCAGACCTTTTAAGTCAGAGAAGCACCTTGTGAACCACAAGAATGCTGTAAACATCAATTTACATCTAAAATCAGTTCTGAAAAGTCACATTTGGAAGAAGTGAACAGAGTACCATCAATGAGACATCAACAGTGAAAGTCCTTGTGAGTTATCAACGGCTATGTCAGACTGCATCACCATGATTACCCAGCGAAGTGTCACCGGGGATTACATGGGGACCAAGCAGCGGCTCAGCCAGAGTGAGGTGGGTGTACAGAGTGGATCAGGACCCCAGAACCAAGTCCACAAAAACCACCAGGAGCTAGGGCTTAGGAGGCATGTCACTCAGGCCTCGCGGTGCTTCTGTCAGAGACCTTGCAGCACCTCCCAGGCCCACAGTGCTTGAAGAGCCCCTTGAACAGACTCCACGGAAGATCTGAACAAATATGAGCACTCAGTCAGGGTCTCCAACCTTCAAACAAACCACATCCACACCAGCCTGCACACACATTTCTCTCTGGAGTCGGCTTTATCTGCGTAGACAACTTATCACCATGCCAGGACTTCATTGACCCTAGCACAGGCGTCGATGTGAGGGCTCGCGGAGGGCTGCTCTGCCCTGTGTGAGGGCCGCTTCAGGGTTAATCAGTAGCTCATGTGCACCTCCCAGAAAGCAAGGCTTGGGCAGCCGCAAGGTCTCTGTGCCTGTCAGACTTACTCAGAAGAGAACCCATAGTACATTCCTCCAGAAGGTGCACAGAAGGAGAAAAGGGTGAACTCCAAAGTTCACAAGACACCAAACCCCTAGCAAACCACAGCATTCTGTGGACAGGCCCCAGTTCCCCCTTGTGATACTCTTCAAAACGGGCTTCCACAACTCCCATAGAAAGACCAGATTGCAGGCTCCGGGCGGGCAAGGGCTGCTGTGGAGCCAGACCCTCTCCCGCGGTCACACTCAGAGGGAGACACAGGCAAGCAGAGCCAGCCCTGCTCTCACTGCCTGGCCATGTCACCCACTCAGAAAGGCACGTCAGGAACTGTCCAAGGTAGACCAGAATTCATACCAAGAAATCTAATATACCATGTCAAGCGATCAATTCCATGTAATGCTTCATGATCTGAAAACTCTTACGTCCCTCATGTTCTTTTTTTTTTTTTGGTACCAGGGTTAGAACTCAGGACCTTGCACTTGCCAGGTATGTGCTGTGCCGCTGAACTACATCCCTACCCCCTTGTGTTAATTCTTTTTTTTTTTTTTTTCAGTACTGGGGATCGAACTCGGGCCCTTGTGCATCCAAAGTTGGCACAGTATCACTTGAGCTAAATCCCCAGGCCCCTTGTGTTAATTCTTAACTCCTTCACCAAACTGTTACTGCAGACTTGCTATATGCCCAGAAGTACAGAGCTAGGACTCAATAGGGAACAGATAAGTGACAAGTCCAGCTTCTGGGCTACTAGTGGGTATAACATGTGAACTGGGTGAAAGCTTACGGAGTATACCTTAATAACTAGCTGATCATGAAATTGCTGTTAATGAATGACAAAATAATTTCAAATTAAAAAAAGAAACTAGTGTCTCTTTGGGCTACTACTAAGAAACTGAAATTTCCATAATTTTACATTGGCATCACAGCAAATCAGCTTCCTTCACATTGTGAAACAGACAGGAGTCATTCACAGAGCCACACACTGGTCACCACTCGGTGGTGATTTACCTTTCTCCCCGGCCGGTCCTGCTCTTTGCTCTTCTCCCTGTCGGGGTCCCTGGAGGGTGGCCCATCTTTGTCTTTGGCTCTCAGGTGCTCCCGGTCTCTCCCCTTGTCCCGGTCGTGATCATGCTCTCCATCCCTGTCCCGAAGTCTCTCCTTCTGCTTCTCCTTCCCGCCCTCACTCCTCCTCTCCCTCTCCTCTCGCTCCGCCCCTCTGTCCCGGTCCTTGTTGGCCCTGTCCTTGTCCTGCTCCCTGTCCTGCTTGGCCCGGTTCCTGGCTCTTTCTCTGTCCCCCTCTCTGTACTTGTCCCTCTCAGGGTCTCTGCGTTGGTCTCTGTCACTCTCCTTCATCTTCTCTTTGTTCCTGTCTCTTTCCTTTGGTTTACTCTCTTCCTTCAGCTCTTCCTTCTGCTTTTCATCTCTGCTCATACTTCTCTCTTTTACTTCAGAGTTTCTTCTACCCTAAAAATATATGTGCATGAGTTAGACATGTTTTCACCTCCATTACAAACAGACTATTTCATTTTGGAACATGACAACATGTTCTTCACCTCTTTGTCTTTCCGTGTCCTGGACTCCTCTTCCTTTGTGTTCCTGTTGTCCAGCTCATGCGACTTTGAGGTCCGCAAGGCCTTCCTTCGTGTGTCACTCTTCTCTCCAGCTAAAACCCTCTTCACCGCATCATCACTAGAGAGCTTGACGTCCAAACATCCCAAAGTTAAATGTAAGGTAGAAATGAAATTCACATGTGAAACAAACATGAACATCAGCATTCAGTGACAGTTCACTGACCAGACTCTACCAGTGAAAGTCAAAGAATAAAATGCTGCAGGAACCTGTTGCCCCAGTTGAGCACAGCACCTCCTGCTGGCCATGACCAGTCACTAGCAGCAGAGTCCACCCAAGCTAATGAGTCTTGGCTAGGCTTTTGCTGCACTAGCAGGTGTGGACATGTGTAGAGGTCAAAGGTAGTAAAGCTGACTGCCAACCCTACAGACTCTTCTTCTGACAGGCTCAGAGTCAGCCAGAGGCCTTAGGTCAGAGTCTAAGCACCTCACACCCCTCAGGACAGCTGCTAAAGAGACAAGGAAAAAGGTCAATTTACCAGAGGATCTCGACATTCCCCTTCTGAGTTAAGCCCCCAAAACCGAAGAGACATTTCCACATGGTTCAGAGCAGCGTTACACGTAGCAGCTAAAATGTGCACACACGCCAATATCCACGCAGATGACTGGATAATCAAAACATCTACACAATGAAAGTGTCAGTCCCGAAAGAGGGAGATGGTCCTGACCGTGCTACAGCTCAGATAAACTGTGACGATACTATGCCAGTGAGTTAAGCCAGTCACAGAAGGAGACTCAGTGCAGCTCACGCAAGGCATATGGAGGAGGCAAACTCACAGTGGCAGAAAGGAGGAGGCTGGGTCCCAGGAGCTGGGACAGGGGAGGAGAGCTACTGCTTAAGGGATCGGAATCTGTTTCACAAGACAGAAAGCGTTCTGGCAACAGATGGCAGTGACAATGGCAAACACCATGAATGGATCTAACAACTCTGAACTGAATACTTTCAGATGGTACATTCTTCCAGGCATGGTGCCTCGAGCCTATCACTGCAGAGGCTGAGGCAATTCAAGGCCAGCCTGGGTAACTCAGGGACTTAGTAAGAACTTGTCTCAAAATAAAAGGGGCTAGGAACATATTGATAGAAGAGCATCCCCAGGTTCAAATCTCTGTATTAAGGGAAAAAAAGATAGCTAATTTTATATCATGTAGATTTTAACATAATAAAACAAAACAGGGGTAAGAAATATACAATCTAACTCAAACCCAAATAGATACAAAAACTGCTTCGCAGCACCCAGGTGCCAGCGGGTGCTATAGGGTTACCTTGTTCAGACAGCACTTCCCAATCATCTGCAGCAGCTCATTTGTTCTCTCAGGCTCATGCCCAGCCACAATTCGCGCTGGTTTGGCCAACAAAGGCTCTCCAGAGACCATCACGACCACATCGATGGCCTTCTGCAAGAAGCTAATTTTTGCATCTTTATCCTGAAATATTTCCATGAAAAATACCAATGTAAAACTGCCTCCAAGAGTTTGCCCTCTCCTCAGTATGATCAACAGGAACAGGATACTTCCTCTTTACATAAAAGGCCACTTTTAGGTGTGTGTCAAGTTGAGAAATACTGACCCTTACACTACAACACAAGCAATTCATTAAAACTTTTAGTCCATGTAAGACACTAATACTAAAATTCTGGTTTTGGACGGATATACTCAGCATGACACAAGGAGGCCCCAGTGAGGAATGAATGAGAAGGAGACCCACCCACTGCTGACTCCATCAGCCTCAGGTCCCCACCGCTTCTCAGCATATAAATGATACTCGGCGGCTTAGTCTCCAAACCACCCAAGTCTATGGGCCCACTGAGGAAGAGACACACAGGCCTACCTTGACGTTGTCTGACTTCATCTCAGCATCTGTGTAGAGCCCCTTCATGAAACCGGTCATTCTGATCACCTTGGAAAGACAGAGACCATGTTGAGCCTCAGGAGTGGACACTTCCTTGGCCTCACCTCCTGAACCCATGCTCAGGGGCAGTCAGAATCCACCCACACCCAGGACTCTAACCACCCGCTTGTTCCACAAACTTTTGAGGTCTAAGTGGAGTGCTCTGTGCCTGGCTGGGGAAAAGACTGCAAAGCCCAGGCAGGTGCTCTGGAACCCACAGGAGGTGAAGTTAGAGGGGTGCAGGCCGGCTCCCCAGGAGTACCCACTCCAAACCGGGACCAAAGGCTAACAGAAGAGCTGGGGCCAGGTGTGCCTTAAGTGTGTGTCCAAGGCTAGCTCTAAAGCACTTCACTGTGAGGCAAGGTTTAAAAACAATGCTCCTTCTCTGGAATCAAGCTACAATCAACGGACTTAAGAGCTGTGCTACTGGGTGTGCACGTGTACGTGTGTGTTACCAGACCAGGAGAGACAGACATGGGGAGGACCCTGCACTTGACACCCCTGGAACCTGGTCACTGTCCCCGTTGAGCTCTTCCAGGGCACTAGCAGTTTAAACTGTAAGCAGAGACTCTAAGTGACAAGGACATAAGTGTCACGGAAGGGATGCCCAGCTTCATGAAATCAGCAGTAGGCTATGCACAGCCAGAGCAGAGATAGAGCTCAGACACAGCCCGTAGAGACAGTGAGGACCTCACAGGAGGTTCTCCACCCACAACCTCGAAAGGCTTTCCAGTGCTCGGTCACTCTGACACCTTTATGAAGGAGGTGACATTGGAGCAGAAATTAATCTAAGCATCAGTGCATCCATCACTCTGACACCTTTATGAAGGAGGTGACATTGGAGCAGAAATTAAACTAAGCATCAGTGCGTCCATCACTCTGACACCTTTATGAAGGAGGTGACACTGGAACAGAAATTAATCTAAGCATCAGATCAGAAAAGTGCAAAAAAAGCTGCTCCTGATGGGGAGCACAGACCTCTCTGTCCACCGCCCACCTGACCAACAAAGTTAGTCCTGCTGGCATGTTGCTCTCCCTCCCACAAGGTGCCCTCCAACCAACCCCACCGGTCACTAGGCAGCCTCTGTGGGCAGAGTGCCAACCCAGGTACCCACAGGGTGAGAATGCTCCCTGCCCTTTCCCTCAGTGACTCTGCATCTCATGGGGCTCATAGGACTAACAGAAAATAAAAGCATAGGCTTTGGCAGGCTCAGTTGTAATGGGCCAGGTTCACACTCGGGCTAATTCTTGTTCACTCTGAAACGGCACCAGCCTCCTTCCCAGGGCACAGTGAAACAGCATATCAGCACAGCTCCTTGGATGTGCACTCTTGAGCATGACAGAGTGCACAACACAGATGCACAGTCCCATGCTACAAGCTACAACGGGATAGCTGAAATAAGTACAGGAAAATCTATGGAAGACCTTAACCTCTTTAAAAGAATGAGAAACAGTTCAGGTATGATGACACTGGTCTCTAATCCCAGCTAAACAGGAGGCTGAGGCAGGAGGATTGCCAAGTTTAAAGACCAGCCTGGGAAATGTGGCCATACTTTGCTTCAAAATTTTTTTTAAAAACACTTTTTTAAAACAAAGGATTTGGATGTAGTTCAATGATAGAGTACATGCCTAGCATGCACAGGCCCCATGTTCAATCTTCAGTACTGAAAAAAAAAATTGTACAATAAGAAAGTGTGAGAACCAACACATGGTGAGATTCTGAGTCCTGGGAGCTTGCAAGTTCAACCTGACTCCTCAGTCCCTGAGAGCACCAGAGCTCCCCAGTGTCTTCAGGTGCACCATGGAAATAAATGGGTGCTGCCACCCCCTGGAGCGACAGGACTGAGTTGCCAGGAGCCTTGCTAGATCCCAGTCAACAGTGAAGTCTGTTGAGCATGATTTGCTCACCAAACAGGTTCAGTCTGCGACTGAGAAACCCGCTCGGCTCAACGGGAAAGTCACACGGACAACATTCTCAAATCAGGAGAGCCGCGTGGTTTGTCAACAAATGTCACTGCATCTTCCTTCCAGGTTCCCCTACAAGCGATATATGTGTCTGTATATTTATCAAGCACCCAAACGGTGCTGACCACTGCACCAAGCAGAGAAGGGCGTCTAAAAATAATTCCATTCTCCCGGGACGCGTGGAGCAGGGTCGCCAGGACCTGGTCACAGGGTTAGAGAAAGGGACGATCGCAGAACCACCTCCGCCAGCAGAACGCAAGACGCCACCGAGGGCCGAGCCTTCCGCAGCTGACTATGGCGGGAACCGCCAGGGCCCCACAGAATTGGGCCGGTCGCCGCGGGCTGCAGGTCATCCGGACCGGTCCCAACCCTAACTCGGCGCCGCGCTCGGCCCCACCCCGGCCCGGCCCTGACACCGCCCCAGCGCCGGCGGCGTCCACCTCTGTGACAATGTCGTGCAGGTAGCGGAACGGCGGCTTGCTCAGCAGCTTCTCGGTCAGCGGCGGCCTCCGGATCACCTTGCCCAGCGCCTCCTGCGTCCGCCGCACCACGGTTGCGTTCATGGCGGCGTCGCTACCTCTGGCCCGCGCCCCTCGGCCGCCCCGCCGCGCTCCTGCCCAGTCGGGCCTCTGGTACCCTGTTCCAGGTCCCTGGCCAGCCGCCGCGGCGCGCCCCGCGCCCATCCCACGATGCACCGCGGCCCCCAAGGCGCTTGCGCGGTGGCGGCTCGGTCGCCAGGGCTGCGCGGCCATAGCAACGGACGCTCGCGGCGCTGTCTGAGCCACAGGCTCGGCGAGTTGCAGGGGAAGCCTGAGGACCCGCTGCCCCAGGGCACAGGGTCAAGAACTTCGTTAGGCCCTGGCACGTGGGCCAGGGGCTGCACAGTGGAAATGCTTTCCTGTCTGGTGTTTAGCCTGGCTGCTTGGCAGGTAGCTTGTTTTCCCCGAGATTCATTTATCTTCCTGTAAAGCAGGAATAATAAAGAGCCAGGCTGGCTTCCCCTACCCCCAGAACTGTGAGGACGAAATGGGGTCATCAGGACAAACTCCCGCCCCCGCCTAGGTGTCTGTGATTCACCTGCCCTCTCTGTCCCACCTGCCCTCTGTCCCTCACAAACCCATATACATATATATATATATATATATATATTAGCACACATATATATACCTTTTCTTGATACCAGGGATTGAACTGGGGACCTCGCGCTTGTAAGCAGGCACCGGGACCACTTAGCTAAATCCTTGACCCTCTACAATATTTTAATTTAAATTAATATTTTACCAGTTCCAGTCCTCTTCATTCTTGATGTAGATCTAAATTTCTCTGTGGTCTCATATGCCTGTCTGAAGAACTTCCTGTAGTACTTCTTTTTACCAAGGAGGCATTGAATGCTTTTGCCTTTATTGCACTCTTTGTTGAAGGAATTTACCATTGTTGAGTGGAGTAAAGGTCTTACCAATAAGCACAGAACTGTAGTCTTAACTTTTTTTCAGGCTCCCTACCAGCACCTCCAATAAATATCTATTAAACAAAAGTATAGGGGCCGGAGGGTTAGCTCAGTGGTTCCGGCGCCTGACTCACAAGAACAAGGACCTGAGTTCGATCCCCGGTAACCACATATAATGCTGGGCGTGGAGACACGCCCACCAGCAATCAACACCGCATACCACAATGCCTGACGTGGTGGCTCACGCCTGTCATCCCAGCACTCGGGAAGGCAGAAACAGGAGGATAGCTGAGTTCGCGGTGGCTTGCCTGGGCACCATAGTGAGCTCAGGGCCAGCCTGAACTACAACGCGAGACCCTGTCTCAAAAAAAAAAAAAAAAGTATAGAATTTGTGCTGGACTCTTTTTTAAAAAACTTTCAATTCTTTGAGGATGGCATCCATTGTCATCTGCCTTTCATAGTTCTGAATAAAGTCTTCAGTAATTCTTACCTGTGTTCTTCTATGTTTCTGCCTGCCTTTAGATTCTCTTTATATACATAGATATGAGTTGTGTTTTTGTTCTTCACTTTGTTTTTTAGAGACAGAGTCTCACTGTATTGCCCAGAGTAGCTTTAAACTGGCAACCTCCCTGCTTCAGTCTCCTGAGTAACTGGGATAACAAGCAACATGGAGGGATTTTCTTTAATTTATATTTGATTATTACACACAATAAAATTCACACATTTTAAAGGTATAGGTTGATGCATTTTATTAATTATATACAATTATGTTACAATTGCCCACTCAAAGGACTGGTTCCTGCAGCCTAACACTTTTCCTCTTGCCTATTGGCCTTCCATCTCCTCCCCCAAGCTCTAACTCAGGCAAAGACTGATCTGGATTCTGTCATGATTTTACTGTTTCTAGAGTCACGTACAAATGGAAATACATAGTATATAGTCTTGTATTTTATCTTTTCTTATACAGTGTCATTGGGATTGTCCTATTCAGCTCCTCATCGCTGAAACACAACACCTGACACCCACACTTTAAAAGAGAGGAGGCTTATTTTGGCTCTCAGTCTGTACATGGTTGGCTCTAAGGCAAGGTAGTGTGGCAGAGGAGAATTGCTTGTGACATGCTAAACAAGAAGCAGAGAGAGGCACCAAGCAAGAAGGGAGGGAGGCAGACCTTTCGAGGCCACCCCCAGAGACCCACCTCCTTTAACCAGACTCTACTTCCCAAGCTATAAACTCAACAAAGGACTGATTCACCTATGAGTATTGCAGCCCCATGACCCAGCCACCTTCCAAAAGTCTCACCTCTGCACAATCTTGATATAAACTATGCCAGGGACTCATTCATGTTCCTTATAATAAGAGTCCAATCCTTCCTGCATCTGTATAATAGTTCATATACAATTTGTTTATCCATTACTGGACATTTGGATCTGTGCTAGCAAGTGCAAGGTCCTCAGTTTAATCCCTAATAACCACATACAACAATATCAGGCATGGTGACTCACACCCACCTACAATCAGTACCACACACCACAATGCTGTCCATGGTGGCTCACACCTGTAATCCCAGCACTCAGGAGGCAGAGGCAGAGGCAGAAAAATTACTGTGTTCAAGGGTTGCCTGGGCTACATAATGATCTCAGGGCCAGCCTGAACTACAAAGTGAGACCCTGTCTCAACAACAACAACAAAAAGGAAGATATTATCATGAGCACACTACAATATCTGATATTGTCAGTGTTGTATGTGGTTATTGGGGATTAAACTGAGGACCTTGTGCTTGCTAGGCAGGTGCCAGAGACTGAAGCAGGAGCTAAATCTCCAGCCCTCATAATATCTTCTTATAGTTGTAATTAACATTTTTCTAGTGATTAATGATTTTGAGTATCATGTCCTGTACTTATTGGATATTCATATGTCTTCAGTGAAGGTACCCTATAGTGTCGTTGAAGTTCTTATTGAATCAGTGAAAGGTACTGTGGTGGCACTTGAGCTTGAATAGAGACCAAATACTCTAGAAAGTAATGTCTGTGCTGTCCACTGCTCCTGGGACAACTCCCACCACACCACTGCCTGCATGCAGGACTGTGTGAGATGTGGCTGCCTAGGGAGAGGCCAGCTATCTGGGGCAGTGTAGTCTTCAGCAGCATCAACCACACTGCCTTCTCTACTTCTCCCTGCATATGCTGTAATGTATGAGTCTTGACCCAGAGGCCAGGAGAAGCATAAGAGAAAGACAACCTGGGAGGGGAGGAATGTGACACTCCCTGCATGGAATCACCCCATGGATAATGGGGGAAGCCTTCGAGGACCTGTGCCTTCAGAGGGCCCCTGTCCAACTGACTTCCACTCTGATCCCTGCTCCCAGCCTCCAGGCCCACCCTCTTGGCCAGAGACAAACTTTTTTTTTTTTTTTTTGAGACAGGGCCTCGCTTTGTAGTTTGGGCTGGCCCTGAGCTCCCTATGTAGCCCAGGCAAGCCTCGAATTCAGCAATCCTCCAATTCAGCAATCCTCCTGCTTCTGCCTCCCGTGTGCTGGGATTATAGGCATGAGCCACCACACCCAGCACTGTGGTATGTGGTACTAATTGCTGGTGGGCGTGAGTCACCACGCCCAGCACTGTATGTGGTTACTGAGATCGAACTCAGGACCTTGCGCTTGTGAGGCAGGTGCTGGAACCACTGAGCTAAATCTCAGGCCCCAGAGACAAACTTTTGTCCCCTGCTTTGGCAATCTTCCTGACTGTCTGGAAACCACCTTCTATCACTGCAGCCATGGTGTCTTTCATCAGCCCTTTCCCATGCTGTGTTTCCCAGAGGCTGGAGTCTCTGGTCCAGGCCACACCCAGAGAGAGGCCTTGGCAGGCCAGTCCACCATGCCACAAGGCACTTCGGCCCCTCAGCAAAGTCCGGCATGGTAGTCACTGAAGCAGGCTCCTTCCAGTTCCAACTCCCATTATCCTCCTGATCACATTAATCATTTCACATCATTTTCTGCTTCCTGAAAATAAGCATTAATTCTCAAAAGTCTATCAAGCCTCATAAAGAATGAAATAGTTTCCCAACAGTGACATCATTTTCAAACACCCTCCCACCCCGTTTCATGGTGATGTGGAGAACTGTCTTGCCTCCCTGCATTCCTTCATCCCCACTCCCTTCCCAACACCTGATGCCACTCCAGACTCCCAGAACTTTTTCCAAAAGGGAGGGGCATGATGAGAATACAACTCTTCTCCATGGCTGCCCATAGCTCACAAAGCCTGGCCCGCAGCTGGGAATGACGGAGCCCTTACATTGCAAGGCACAGCCTTCTGCAACTGAGATGTCATTTTCACAGGATGGACAGGTAGGGATGACCAGGGAAGCTGCTCCACAGCCTGCTGCTGCTGCTTCTGAGACCCAGGGTCCTCACAAAGTGGAGGAAGTTGCATCAGGATGCATCCCAGATCCGCCCATGCCATGGCCACACTGGGAGCCCGAAATTCCTGTGAGAACCCCTCACTCAGCCCTGCCTGGGGTTTGGCCTAGGGATAAAGAGAGCTCAGACTCCAAGAATCTTTTCAAGCTGTCCCTAAGGGCAGGCATACCCATCTCCTGTCCAGACAGTCCTCACCATGCAGAACCCTCCTGTGGGAACAAGGCTAAGGGAGAGCTGTAGCCAGCGACTTGCTTATCTGAGAGGTGAGCCTGGCTGTTGGGCATGTAGGTGTGACCTGGAGGACTGGAGGACCTGCTGGGCCTGAGATTCTACCAAGGTCTCCCAGCCAGGGTCACCCGAAGAGAGCCAATTCTTGTTTTTGCCTATAGCCTGCAAAGGACAGGGCTGCCTGTGGGTGGTGAAGAAACCCTGAGGCTATCAGAGCCCCTAGGACCCCTGGTGTTGGGTTCCTGAGAGGATCTGGGTCAAAGAAGCAGCCTCACCCAGCCCCACTGACCTGACTGAGGAGCTGTGAGAAGGCACAGATCCCTGAGTGTCGCAGACCTGGGGGAATATGGATCCTCCCCCAGCCCATGCCTTGTGTCGTCCTGAAACCTCACACTGGCCCTGGGCTGGTCCACCCCTCCGCACGGGTAGGAGGGTGCCCGCATTTTGAACCCCCAGGAATGAGGCAAGGACTCCTGACTCAGAGAAAACAACCTGGAGGGGGCCAGAGGCAGCCTCGAGGCCTGTGAGGCTGAGGACAGCCAGTGGGGGGCACTATCCTACATTACCCCAAGCTCCTCGACTGTGAAAGCACTGGGAAAGATGTAGAGAACATCCAACTCATTCATACAAAAGGTAACTGATTAAGTAACTGTACTTTAAGGAAACACTGGAAGCATAAAGGCTGCAGGAAATGCTTTTGAAGTGAGCAGTTTCTAAATGAATAAATGAGATGGTGGTGGCTGTGCCTCACCCCAGGAGCGAAAGCTTCACACAGCAAGGTGGTGTCCAGCCCTGCCTACCCTGCTGGGAGCAGACATTTCCTGAGACAAAGGCTGGGAAATCTGAGTGGGCCCAGCCCCCAGCCACATCTTCCCAGAGCCCCGGATGTGGGTCAGGCTGGGGAAGAGCCATGAGGCAGGTCCCATGTCAGAGGAGAAGGCTTGTCCAGTGGGGACCCACAGGATAGCTGGAGCTGCCCAGTATAGTACAGGATGTCCACTCAGACTTGATTTTCTGACACACAAAGCGATTTATAGTATAAATATATCCCCAGCAATGACTGGGGGTATCCATATACTGCAATATTTCTCATTTTTACTCAAAATGCAAATGTAACTAGGCATCCTGTATGAAGTCTGGCCACCCTGCTGTGGGAGCATTTGTCCAGGGCAGCAGGCAGCTGGACCAGGCCCAGCAGGCTGGGCAGAGGCAGGTTCCACCCGCATGCAGGCAGCCTCCTCTGTGACTGTGGCATCGTGCAACCCCGCCTCACTCAGCTCAGATACCCTCACCCACCGCTGAGTTTCAGGTCTGCGGTGAGCAGGCCAGAGGGCCTCAGGGTGATAGGGCAGGGAAGGTCGCTGCTTCCCTGGCTCCAGGAGACTCCTCAGGTGTCCTTTGTGGTGGGGTCAGCCAGCTTCCGTGCTTGGGACCACACCTTTGGCTGGTTGTGTCTCCCTAAATCTCTGTGCTGGTCTCCTGACCTTGAAAGGTGACTGAGGCCTTCAAAGAGATTACAGCTTAGCGAGGTCATTAGGGAAACTTAATCCCTGGAGTGGAGTCCCTGTAAGAAGAGGAGATTGAGAGATGACGCACTGAGAGATGCCCACGTGAGGACACAGGGACATAGCAACCTGGAACCAAGGAGAGAGCCACAGACCAAGGCCTCACAACCTTGACCTTGTGCCTTGACCTCCTTGTGAACATGCTGCTCATCCTGTCTGTGGCAGTGGTTCTATAGCCCCACAGGCTGGTGCACCCCAGCTGGCTCCATGGGACTTGTGGTCTCTGTGTGCTTAGCCAGTGGAGGGGTTTGCCTGTACTGGGCAGGAGTAAGAGAGGGAAGGCTCCCAGCACAACAAGAGCCATCTGCTCCAAGGACAAAGTGCTAGATGGTGCCAGGGAACTGGCCAAGGCAGAGCTTTGGGCAGCAGGAGTTGGAAACAACCTGTAAGGAATGAGAGGCTTAGGACAAGGTGCACAGCCCACACACGTGTCACAGGATCCCAGCAAATACCTGTGGGGTGGCGCATGGTGAAGGAACACTGCATGCCTTTTGTGTACAGTGCCACAGACTTGTCCCAACCTGCTCTCTCTATCTCCTTGATTATGCTTGAAGGTCACAGTGGCTCCTTAAGCTCCCATGCTGCTGCAGGAACAGCCCGGGAGGCTGTGACCTCAGCAACACCAAATGAACACCACACAGCTCAGATCCCTGGGCCCACGGACAGCGCAGGCCAGGCTGGTCACAGCAGCTCTGCTGGCCTCCTTGGCCATCAGGAGCTAAGCTGGGCTCAAAGCTGAGGACTTGGGGAAGCTGAGAAGGTGCCCAGCAAATCTGAAGAAGTGCTGCAACTTGAACCAATCACATTATCATGGTTTGCAAGGTAAAGAGTGTGTTAATCAATAAGGCATAATAGCACACATTCAAGTTCACAAGACATACATTTAAGTCCAACTTATGTACTCCTTTGTGGGCTTCCTACCCTACCTAGTTCTGAAATACTTTTTCTAAAAAGTATTGTTCATTTAAAGTGTTCAAGGCTGTTTTTAAATTTCCTGTCTATTTGAATGAATAAGCACTTATTTATTCCTAAAATCCAATCTAAAAAGAGTTCATTTGTTTAAAAAAAAATAGTTCCTTTGTGAAGACATCACAATCCAATTCATTAAGTTGAGGTTTAAAAACAATTATTTTATCTTATCATACTATGAGATGAAAAGTCTTCCTGAACAATTCATAGACACAAAGCACACAGAAAGTTTACAAGTTCAATTCATAGTTCAGCCACTGAGCAACATAATAATAGCTCACCAATCCAGAGCTGGCCAGTCCACACGAACTCTTTATTGATTTGACTGAAAAATAGACCAACAGGCAAACAAATGAGCCAACAAGCTGAACTTTCCCATCATTCACCAGAGAGGAGATTTCTACCACTGTCCAATTACCAAACTACCACCAAACATACTTCCTGCATTTGTGCAGCTGTGAGTGGTACCCTTCTCTTGTGTAAACCAGAGAGGACACAAACACTGAAAATCAGCAGAGGAAAGAGAAAGAATCAGTGAGCTCAAGATTCTTTTCTTGGGTGTGGGAGTGTAACTAAGTGGTGCAGAGCTTGCCTGGCATAAATGAGGCCCTAACTTGAATCCCCAGCCTGACCAAAATAAATGAATAAAAATTAATCATAAGGTTCTTTTCATTCTTGGGATTCATTGTAGAAGCAAAAACAAAAAAACATGCCTGAGCTTAAGTGGCCCCAGGTGTGGACTTTCCCAGCTGCACAACTGTCCCCACCTGTCAAGGGACACTATCTGGGCACCACTGTGTTAACTACCAAATTGCTGATGCGCAGCTGTCAAAATGTAAAAGCATGGCCGGGCGTGGTGGCTCACAACTGTAATCCCAGCACTCAGGAGGCAGAGGCAGGAGGATTGCTGAGTTCAAGGCTTGCCTGGGCTACATAGTGAGCTCAGGGCCAGCCTGAACTACAAAACAGGACCCTGGGGCCGGAGGGTTAGCTCAGTAGTTCCGGTGCCTGCCTCGCAAGCACAAGGTCCTGAGTTCGATCCCCGGAAACCACATACAGTGTTGGGCGTGGAGACTCACACACACCAACAATCAATACCACGTACCACAGTGCTGGGCGTGGTGGCTCACACCTGTAATCCCAGCACTCGGGAGGCAGAGACAGGAGGATTGCTGAGTTCGAAGCTTGCCTAGGCTACATAGTGAGCTCAGAGCCAGCCTGAACTACAAGCGAGACTCTGTCTCAAAAAAAAAAAAGAAAAAAAAAACAGGACCCTGTCTCAAAAAAACATGTAAAGGCATGATCATCCTGTTAAAGGAATACAGTGAAAGGCTGGATTCAGGGTGATGGCATGACAAGGAAACAGGTAAGATGTTAAAACTAGTTCAAAGGATGTCTAAGAGGCTAGGACAGTTGGAGGAACAAGGAGACCCCCAGGTTGGAAGAGAAGTGAGCCAGGATGATGAGAACGTCAGGCCAGGAGGGTCTCATGGTAAGACACGCAGTTTCCTGACTTATGTGTTCCGAGCATATACTGCTGAAAATAGACTGAGAGTAAAAGACAAAGAGACGATTCAGAAAGCTGCTGCAGTGATGCAGGCAGATGTGGTGATAGCAAAAGCCTTTTCTGGATACAGGAGGAGAAATCAGAGAGGACAGTGCTCCTTGGCAACCTCGTTCAACTTCTGAGACCTGGCTGCACGCCAGAGCCTACCCCTCTCTCCTGCCCTTTTTGCAGCCTGATTTTGCAATAGATTCTTGAACTTACAAAGAATGTACCTTTCACAGACCCTGGTACTCATCTTTTTGGGTCGCTGTCATTCTGTCTAGAATGTGCTTCTGTATCCATTTTCCTGGCAACCATCCCCTGTACAGTGGGAGCCTCATGGGCCTGCAGGATTCTCCCCAGCCAGGCCTTCTTCTCCCCAGCCATAGAGGACAGCAAGTGGCCTGGGTGGGTCTGCCATGATGTCCCTTCCCTCAGCAGAGGGACTGGGTAAGGGTGTGAGGCCCAAGGAAGGCTGCTCAGTGTTCTCTAGAATGAGGAAAGGAACATGTTCTCCTAAGCTCTCTACGTCGACACTGGGTAAAATGGTTCCAGCTACCATGTTTAACATTTGCAAACAGGAGATCGTAGAACAGAAGATAAGGCCTGAGGGACAGAGAGAGAGGTAACATAATCTCACTGGTCATGGGGAACACAGCACTGTGGGGTCAACATACACCAAAGGACACCCCGCTTCTGTGCCTGATACATTGCCTTTTCATGAACATTATGGGACTCATGCTTCTGTCTCTTCAACCATCTTCCCAGCATCTGCTTCTCTGGATGTCCTTATCCTGGGTGTGCTGTGTTTTGCCTTTTGTAGCCTTTAGAACAGGCAGTGTTCAGCTAAAATGGGCAGCACTAGCTCCAGAACAACTTTGCTGCCTTGTGGTGGTTGGTGGTGATCTTTGCAAAGCTAAGCTTTGCATCAGCTAAGGAAAAAAAAAAAAAAAGGAGCCTTCATAACCAGAACCTTCTATCCTCTTTATTCTGGTTTAATGGCAGCTGAGAGCTTGTGCTGGGGAGCCATGGACTCCCCAGCAGTACCCAGGACAGCGGTGCTGATCTGAACACTCCATTCTCTGACGTGGAACAGCACTTTGTGAAACCCAGGGAAGCTGCACAGGAGCTGTGTCAACTTCTTCCAAGTCAGCCTGCAGGGGAAGAAAGACTGTCTACAGGGGAAGAAAGACTGTCTTCTGTCTATTCCTAAGTGTGTTCGCACCATTTCTGCCCCCAGGGCCTTTGCATTCGCTGGTTCTGCTAGCTGGATCACTATTCTCTCCGAGCTTCACAGGCTGCATCCTTGCCATCCTCAGAGACAGCCAGGATAGTGGCCGATGAGTGTGGTGGCGCCTAGTGGTAATCTCAGCTATGTAGGGAACCAAGACAGGAAGGCTGCAAGCTTAAGTGCAGTGTAGCAAGACCCTGTCTCAAAAAAAATTTTTTTAAATACTTTTTAAAGGGTGGGAATATATCTTAGTGCTTCCTGGGTTCAGACTTCAATACTGAAACAAAACAACAAAACAAAATACTCATCTGAAATCTCCCGCCTGCTATTTTAGAGTGTTTTAACCAGCATACTTATTACTCTCTGCAAGTGTTTCTCTCTTTGTGACGTTTGTTTTATGCCTCCAAAGCCCCAGAGAGTGAAGTCTGTGAGCACAGGGGCCTGTTGATTTGCTCCCCAAGTCCTCTCTGTCTTCAGCATTGTCAGACACACACATGTATATGATCACTACTTGCTGAGTGTCAAATGGACTAGGCCTTTATTAAAAATTCTCTTTCCCAAAAGACTAAAAAAAAGCTGGTATGGTGGCTCACGCCTATAATCCTAGCACTCAGGAGGCAGAGGCAGGAGGATAGCCCTGAGTTTAAGGCTATCCTGAGCTACATAGTGAGTTCAGGGTCAGCCTGAACTACAAAGCAAGACCCTGTCTCAAAAAACTAAAAGAGGGCCAGAGATTTGGCTCAGTGGTTCCAGTGCCTGCCTTGCAAACGCAAAGTCTCTGATTCAATCCCGGTAACCACAAACAACAATTCCGGGTGTGGTGGCCACGGCCACTGGTACTCAGTACCTCATACCACAAATGCCGGGTTTGGTGGCTCAAGCCTGTAATCCCAGCTCTCAGGAGGTAGAGGCAGGAGGATTGCTGAGCTCGAGGCTTGCCTGAGCTACATAGTGAGCTCAGGGCCAGCCTAAACTACAAAGACCCTGTCTCAAAAAAAAAAAAAAAAAAAAAAAAAAAAAAAAAAAAAAAAAAAAAACCTAAAAGAAAAAAAATTTATCTTTCCAAGCAAAAGAAAAGACAGAAAATAAGAAGTAGGGAGACAGATATTTCTCAAAGGGGAGGGAGAGTAAAAGATGGGAGGAAGTGGAGGGGGGAGGGGGGAGAAAAGAAATGAAGCTGAGTTACAGACATGTACCAGCTCCACACAGGGATGTGAGTATACTGCAAATGTGTGCTATAAAGAAAGGAAGGTCTTTCCAAAGCTTTTCATAGACTGGGTTGATTGTATCACAGTTTAAAAGGAAAGGTTATAGGGCCGGAGGGTTAGCTCAGTGGTTCCGGCGCCTGCCTTGCAAGCGCAAGGACCTGAGTTCAATCCCCGGTAACCACATATAATGCTGGGCGTGGTGGCTCACGCCTGTAATCCCAGCACTCGGGAGGCAGAGACCTGAGGATTGCTGAGTTCGCGGCGGCTTGCCTGGGCACCATAGTGAGCTCAGGGCCAGCCTGAACTACAAAGCGAGACCCTGTCTCCAAAAAGCCAAAAAAAAAAAAAAAAAAAAGGAAAGGTTATAAAGTTACTTATTCTGCATGAGCCTAGGAAAGGCAGAGACACAAAACTGGGAAACCAGCTGGCATCTGGGATCCAGAAAGCAGCATGGCATCCTGTCTCTGTGCTTTCCCCTAAGTGGAGTCTCTGCCCATAACTTAATTGTGTGTGTGTGTGTGTGTGTGTGTGTGTGTGTGTGTGTGTGTGTGTGTGTGAAAAATAAACCCAGTATTTTTAGGGTGTTATGGTCTATATCTAGATGTCCCCTCAAGAGCCTCAAGTGCTCATAGGAGGCAGGGCTTGGAGGAAGAGAAAGTCACTGGGTGGTACCTGAAGGGTTTAGTTGTCCTCCCCACCCCTCCTCCTCTTCCTGTCCACCATGCTATGAGCAGCTCCCCTCCACCAGTCCCCTCTGACACATTATCCTGACTCAGAGCTGGCTGACTACAAATTGACACCCCTACAAACTGAGCCAAAATAAACCTTGTCTTCAATTTACAGGTGTTGGGGATCAGTTTCAGTGACAAGAAAATGACTAGGACATAGAAGTTTGGAGATTATCTCTGGGTGTAAGGCTTATGATTTTTTTCTTAGCCACTTCATATTTCATCAAATTAGATTTATTTCTCAACAAATAATAACTTAAATTTAAAAAGTTAAAAAATTAAGTTATGGGCAGAGACTTTGCAAAGGGGAAAGCACAAAGACAGGATATCGTGTTGGTGTCCAGGGCCCAGATGCCCATTGGTCCCTCAGTTCTGTTTCTCTGCCTTTTCCTAGGCTCATTTCTTAGACTTGGGTACCAAACACTGTAGACAGCACTGACAGGCCAGTACTGCTATCCGGACTGCAGTCTTCTCTGCCGTGTGACAGCGGCCCATCTGGTTCTCTGTAACATCACTCCAAAATTGAGGGCTGGCACTCAAGAGGCTCTCAACCCTCCCAATCCCAGCCCTCAGCATCTTCTAAAAAAGCACCTCAAAGAAAGATCAGGGCAGAGCCCAAGTCTGCCTGTGCCCTTCATGAGAGGAGTGCAGGGGCTCTGGGGATCTCATGGAGAAACCTCACATTCCTCCTTTGCCCTGAGAGCATGGTACTGTATTCCTAGGACTTGGGAGGCTGAGGCAAAATGATTGCTACGTGATGAGTTCAAAACCAGCCTGGACTACATGATGAGAACCTGTCTCAAAAAACCAAAAGAGGGCCGGGCGTGGTGGCTCATGCCTGTGATCCCAGCACTCAGGAGGCAGAGACAGGAGGATTACTGAGTTCAAAGCTTGTCTGAGTTACATAGTGAGCTCAGGGCCAGCCTGAACTACAAAGTGAGACCCTGTCTCAAAAACAAAA
>PVIC010019267.1:0-30741 GCA_004025085.1 Thryonomys swinderianus | reverse complement strand
AAAAAAAAAAAATGAGCCACACTGTTGTTTGATTCTAAGGAGCAGAAAGTAAGTAGGGAGCTCCTGCTGCCCAGGAAGAGTTCTCACCATCAATAAGGCTGCCATCTGCACTCGTTCCCCTACATCAGAGCCACACCTTGGGTTTGTATTACTCTTCAAGTACCTCGGTTTCTAGAAAATCCTTCCTAAGTACAAGTACATCGGTTACTAGAAAATCCTTCCTAAGAGCCCTGGAATGGCATCCTCATTTGTGGCCACTGAGAAATCAGTAACCATGCCATTGAAAAGAATGAGAGACCAAAAGTATTCTTCCACTCCAATCCCAGCAGGCAATCACACAAACACCTTTTCCAAACATTTTGCAATATGTTCCAATCATATCAATGGATAAACTGAATGCCCATAAATCGGTTCAAGTGGGGTATAAGTGTTCCATTTAAAATGTGCAATAAAAGCCATAAGGAGTATGGGGAAATAGAGCAGCAGAACAACACTTAAAACATCATCAGTGACATTTAAAAAATAAGCTGTTGAAAATGATGACTGTCACACAATCGAAAAGAGAGGTAGGAAATGTTTGGTTTGATTTTCCATAAACTCTAAAAGGAGCTTGAAAATAATGATATGCTTTTATATCCTTCAGTAAAACAGTAACATAGGCTGAAAAATAGCTTGTGTATATGCATGCTTGTGCATCTTTGTCTAACATAAATGTGGTTGTGTATGTGTATATCCAAGTATATGCCTATATGCATGAACACACATATATGTGTGTAAAGACAATGGAGACCATAGATATATCAGTCTTCCATATCATACATAACTGAAAATAAGGAAGAAGTAAAGAAATAATAATTACAAGACCTCTATTTTTATTTTGAAAAAAAGGCAGAACATGCTATTGGATAAAAAACATGATCTTTAGAGTCATACATGTCTAGATTTGAATTCTGATATGCCACTTCTACACTGGCATATCATAAGGCAATTTAATTAGTGTTTCATTAGCCTGATTTGTTTTTTACAAACTGAGAATACTGGTGGATCTTCATAAGATATTTTAAATTGAGTTCATATTAAGTATGCATTTTGATTGTATTAAAACTGAGAATTTTTACCTGTGCATGATATATCTTTATTCTTATTTTTTCCTCACTTCATAAGATATTTTTGAGAATTGAATGAAAGGTACAGAGATCCCTCGAAACAGCCCTACCACAAAGTATAAATCAATACAGCAGAACTGTTAAAATCATTATTTTTACTGATGAACATAATAGGAACTAAACCAAAATAAGATGCACTAGAAATCTAGCAAGAAAATAAGAAAAAAGGAGGAAAGACCAGAGAATGGACTGAACAGTATCTGTGCTAAGAGGAAGCTACTGACCCTGAATTTCTGCCTGTTCCTCTTCTGAACAAGCCTGTGGCCACATGGTCAATTTAAGAAGAAAACTGTTAGAAGGTGGGAATAGTGAGTTTCCATAGAAAATTTCATACCAAAGTCCACTGCCAGTAGTGAGAAACTTTAATCAATGATGATGACTCCAGTAATTGCCTAGAGCTTAATTTGAATAGTTATAACAGTTACATTTCAGAGTACTTTTCATAACCATTCTTTCCCAAAAGTCTGAACATATGAAATACAAAGTTTCTCTTTTATTGAACCATGTTTCAAATAAAATTCATACGTGATCATATTTGCCTAACTATATTGGTATTGGAAATATATACATATATTCATAAACACATGGAAAAATATAGAACATCCGGCTGTGTAATAAATGACTTTAAAACATATCAATAAGTTAGCAACTAAGTCATTGAACTGACATGAAACCTTCTTTATGATTCCCATGTCATTCTGCAAAGAAGTGGTGAATCTGACCAGAATGCATAAAGAGACCAGGGTGCCTCGAGCTTGAAAAATATCTCAGAAGAAAGAGAAGTGTTTGAAAAGGAAGCAGATGTTCTCACTAGAATAAAAAAACAAATTATGAACACTTGAGCTTTACAACAGCTTTAAATAACTCTCAGAGATACAGCATAAGAACTTTAAATTTTTCATTAAAACTATTTTATCTTTTCATGCATAGGATATATTTTCTTTTCATGTTTCCTTTTCATTCATTCTTTGTCTCTTCCCATTTTTTTTCTTTTCTCACAAGTTATTTGCTTTTATTACAGGTTAGGAGTTTGCTAATGAAGGGAAATAGAGAAAGGAGGCATTTATCTACATAATACAAACAGAAATAATTTATACCTGAAGTAGAAAGAAGTTTGAAACAACAGAATTTTTGTTTGGTTTAACCACAGTCTTAATTTGGTTTCAAATACCATCATAATGCCCCCTGCAGTATCACAATTTTCATTCTTACAGTGCATCAAATCTTACCATCACCAAACCTTACCTGGGCCCGGTCCTAATGTCCTTGACATAGGCGTAAAAGTGAATGTCCCCTACGAATACCACTGCTCAACTGCCCCACGCTAAAAACTTAGAAAGCAATGATTGCATGCATTCAACATGTACAAGCCTTGATAAACTCAGCTCTAAGACCCTGAGTGAACATGAACGAGGAAAGCTGTGAGCAGGTGCTCTGTCTTGTGGGAGCATCATGTATAGTGATTCTAATACCTGCCAGTAGCTTTCAAGGGATGATTCTTATGAAGCTAGACAAAGACATCTCCTGGATTAGTATTCAAGCCTTACTCACTGTTGTTCACAGTGGAGATGAGAGAGAAGAAAGAGAAACTGACACGTGAGATGTTTTCTCCTTGCCTCTGCAGTTTTCTTCTCTATTGATGAGAGTAGAGCACAGGGTCTGTTGATGAGAGCTGAGCAGTAAATAGAAACCAAGTAGAAAGGCAGAGTGGTGTGCTCTTGTCCAGTCCCTCTGAAATGGCCTTGAAGACTGCTGTGGAAAATACATGTTGGTTCTATAGAGAAAACACTGGAAGCTCTTTATAAAAAATATTTTAAACTGAAATAGTTAAGAAAATGCATTGTCTTGTGATATTTTTTAAACAACCTAGAATATAAAATTTATAATATCTAACCAGATAAAAAAAACTAAATGGTCTTCATGTAGGAACTAAAAATCAAAGAATGCTTTGCATTGGAAAAGCAAGAGTAGAAAACTGTTTTAAAGGAACAAAGTAAGAAAACAATGCAAATTTTAAATAGGACTTTAGAAAGAGATACTTATTGGAATCTAGAAAGCATGCAAATCACTAAGTGAAGCCATCTGCTCCTACAGTTTAGCTTTGAACAGTGGTTACTGGAAAAATATTACCTTTAGATTGCTCTTCTGTAGCACAACAAAAATCATACTGTGAAATCTGGAGTCAAAGACTGACTTTCTTCATGTTTACTGAGATAAAATGTACAAATTGAAATTGTATACATTATAGGTATACAGTGTACACTGATGTATTTATACATTGGAAAATGATTGCTAGAATGGAACTAATTGAAGTATTTTCAGCTTACATAGTCACCACCTTTTGTGTGAGGTGGGCTCAGTTAAGATCTAGTCCGTTGGCAGATTTTGCATATAGGATGTGTTATTAACTGTAATCACCTAGTGTTGCTGTACATGTGGATATCTTCAGCACTCACTCCTCTTTTAATTGCAAGTTTATAACCCTTGACCAACATTTCCCCATTCCTCTTTAGCCCATGGTAAACAACCTCCTGCCTTCTATTTCCCAGATTCATTTTAACCTAATAACACAATACCTACTTTTGATCTTGCAACTAACACCCAAGTTAAACTCAGTAAATAAACAAAAAGAAGTAAAGCAAATACTCCTCCCCAGATCTCAAGGTTAAAAGAAAGCCCAGTGACGAGGCTGGGAAAACAGCTAGATTCAGGGCTTGTGATGGCCTGTCCAGGCTCTAAGCCTAAGAAAGAGGTTGGCCAAACAGGGACCCAGGGTTTGGGAATGGAACCGGGCATGGAGATGGCTGATGTACAGTAAGATCCTTTCCCCAAACCTTTTCGGTCCTCAGTAAAATTAGCATTTCCACCAACTTTCTTGTGAAAAAAATGACTCAGTGATCTGTATTCTTATTAAGAAGGAAAATTAATAATGTCCAACTTTAGAAAAATATAAATAGAATTCATTTGGGGATTTTATAGGGAGCAAATTTATGCTCACAGCATAGGCCAGAGAACTCCTCAGGTAAGGTAGAGAAAAGCAATATGTTGAAATACTGGGGAGTATTTCAGGTGTACGTTGATTGTGTACCCTAAAACTGAGGGGCGAGGAGACCCCCAGAGACATTGGTAGTATACAGGCAAAATCTCAGGACACATTGGCTGGGTCTGCTCACAGCCATACAGCTGACAGGGCAAATGCAGCGACATGGAAACCCAGACTCATTATCTGCATCCCTTTCCTCAGGTGCATTAGGAACTACATCTGACAGTGATTTCTAGCGTGGAGGTGCCAGTGTATGTCTGTGTTTAGGGGCAAGCAAAAGATAGCCCTGTCAGTGCACCGTGGGGATTTTCTGAGAGCAGAGAGTGAATACTATGGATCCCTGGAAACTCTCTGTAAAGAGCAGGGGACACTCCATGTGAATGAGGCCCACAAAACTGAGAAAAACAAGCAAGACTTTGTACACTGTGAGAGCTTAAGTGGGAGGCCGGAAGAAGGTGCCACTTCCCCACAGCGTTCCCAGTAACCAGGTGACCTCAGAGCCAAGAGAGTCCTGAACAAACCGTCCCTGATCCCTGTTGAGTTACAGCCAGGAGCCAGGAGCGGAAGACAGAAAGAGATGCACTGAAGCGGTACTGAATGCTGAGTCGGAGGGACGCACCCGTGGCAGCGGCGCTCTCAGTAGTGATCCACAGCAGCTGGGAGCGGCCCAGGCGGTCCTGACCCCGCCTCCGGCTCCCGCCTGAGACTGCGCTGTGCGGGCAGCGCGCCAGCCAGGTACGGAAGGGCGGCTTTTCCCCCACGGTGCCTGCCAAGTAAAGACCTGAAAATACACAGGATTTTGACCTTGCGCCTGACTCCTGAGGCTGCAGTTAAAATTTTAACACTGAAATTAAGCCATTTAGTAGTCCTATCTACATCTGATAGTTCTTATATTCACAACACAGTAACTTTCATTTCATTCCAAGTGGAAAAAAAATGAAAGAGGTTTTAGTTTTCTGTGAAACGATGGTATCAACACATAGAAAGATACAAAGAAATCAAACAGGGGACTTTGAATTTCAACCAATAATCAGATAAGCGCAATCATTTGCTTTATATTAAATTTCCCATTTTTCAGGTAGGTTACAATGCTTGCGGAAATTTTTTAAGTAGGCAATAAATGGATTAGATGATAAAAGAGAAGAATGTATTGCTTTGTTAGTTTTACTTTTCCTTCTGTAAAGGAATGCAACCTTCTACAAAATTCTAATGGAGCTGATACCATTCTTAATTAAATAATCCTTTCCCTGCCTGTTACTACAGCCCACAGGAAAGCTAAAACCTGAAATGTTTCTGCTCTGGCCTGATATATTCCTGGACGCCCCTGAGACACTGACCCCTGAGGCGACTCTGCTTACCCGAGCCCAGTCCATACCTCTTCCCTGAGAGGAGCAGCCACTGCACTCAGAGAAGCTGCAGTGACTGTGAGGCTCTGACAGTCTCCAGTAGCTCAGGCTGAGGCTAAATGCTTCTCTCGAGGAGGGGACGTGTTGTCCGGGAATGGAGGGAAACAGGAGGGAGAGAAGGGGAAGGGAAACAAAAAAGGACCAATGTGATATTTACATTTACCAATGAATGTATTTACTATGTATTGCAAGCATATATTAGTACAAATTTTCAAAAGAACAGAATGCACTCATATACCTCAAAATATTTTCTTTTCCCCCTCCCTCTGCTGGAAATTCGAGGAGACATTTCTTTAATATTCACTTTGAGAAACTGGTAGAGATCTAAGAGATAAAATTTATAAAAGTGTGGAAGCCCCCAGTGAATGGACCCCTTTGAGCTTTTTACTTCCAACCACGCACTTCGAACCTCCAGCAATTCATCAGCTATTCAGGTTAGATATAACGCTGATATTGGCTATGGCACAGAATTCTGCAACACCAAACTGTGCCCTCTGTACCTTCCTCCCTGATTTTCCAATCAAAAGGGCAGAGTTTGCCCTGCAAGCCTCATTTCTCTCATGTATCCAAGAAGAGTTATTGATTTTTCAGCCTGTTTAACTTCTTTGTTGTTGTTAGGATTAAGCAGTGACTTCTAAACTCTTTAGATACCAGAGTAGAAGTTGACCTTTTGCTAACTTCACACTGCTTCAAAAGTGAATGTTTCTCATGATTCAGGTTATTGGTGTCATTTTAATGTCTCCCTAATCAAATTTATTTGAACCTCAGATTAGTTTACACAACAGTTGTTATATGTATCATGGACATACTTAACACAAATATGTCTTTCTTGTAGAACAAAGAGTTTTATCTTTATGTCACTGTTTCCTGTATTTAACAAGCAAGTTTTTAATGAGTACTTCTTATCTCTCATTGTGAACATCTGAAATATTCTTTAAAATCACCCTGCCTGAGTTTATTAAATAAACTCTGTGTTTCCGCAATAGACTAGTTACAGATTTACAAAGAAAAATAAACTGACTGTACACTTAGGTGTAAAATGCTGTTAAATATCAAAAGAAATCCTTCAAAAGGCCACCAAAATAATGCAGCATACAACGAGGTAACCAAGGGTCCAAATTCTAAGTACTGTGGATCTGTGAAGGAAAGAGTTGTCTAAGTTAGATTTAGAGTCCAAACATTAGAAAATATCTGATACTTGAACATTTGTACATATCTGTTGATAATGAATAAAAAGGACCCATGGAAATGGATGGAATTTTTTTCTGGTTCTAGAAAATTGAGAAAAATAGTAGTGTGTCCTTGAGAAACACTGAAGAGTCATGGAATTTCAGACATCAAGGTGAGCTTGAGACACTTTGTGGCAGGATATTTAGGACAGATCCTGAGTGGTGAGCAAGATTCAGGAAAGAACATGTTAAGCAAAGGTCTGGCACTTTAGTAAGACTGGCATGACTCCTAGTCAGGTTTGCATTTGAAAAGAAAGAAAATGAATCTTACTAATATTTCTGGTTTTGTGTTGAGAAACAAGAGTGGCATAATAAAAACTAGTGTTCTCCAACAAAATTTTAGTTGTTTTCAAGACAAAGAAAATATGTATTAATACAGGTTGCTCATGTACTTTACAATGTAAATTATAGCATATATAAATAGTTATAAGAATAGTTTATTTTTAACTTACTCTTTATTTTAATATGTCTTCAGATTTGCTAACAGTTCTAGCTATCAGGATCCTATTACCCTTCTTGAATGAATTGACCTAAAATTTTTTATAATCTTCCCTTGAGAGCAAACATTTACAAAACTTTTTTAAATGATGGACTTCAAAAGGGATTATTGAACCATTTTTATGCTCTGACAGAAAACATATGTACATTCATAACTAAATGGATATGTAGTAATAAGATTGGTAGGTCTGTTTTTGTTTTTAGTTATTGCATTGTTAGTTTATCAGCTATGAAAGAGTATCTCATATAAGTACTTTCCTCATTCAAACTCACTACTTATACACTCATGATTCAAGTAGAGACTTTCTATTCAGATCCTTTCTTTCTTTCTTTTTTTTTTTTTTTTTTTGAGACAGGGTCTCACTTTGTAGTTCAGGCTGGCCCTGAGCTCACTATGTAGCCCAGGCAAGCCTTGAACTCAGCAATCCTCCTGCCTCTGCCTCCCGAGTGCTGGGATTACAGGCCACCACGCCCGGCTCATTTCTTCTTTTTAACCAATTTATGGTTCATGAAGTTGTTCTCTAAATTATTGAAAGTTAACCTGTCTGCCCACAATTAAAATCTTCATTTTGATTTCTCTTTCCCCTTATACAATACTATAGGAGGAGACCCTGGTATGAAGTGTATCCAAACGTAGCTAATTATCATCCCAGACTCACGTATTATTAAAGTGCCATGAGGCTTACTCATCTCTGTTACTAGAGTGCCATTGGGTACCCAGACTCTCGATGTGTTCTATTTGCACACTAGCTGCTTTTACAGTTTCCAGAAATTTTATTTTGGAATTAGTTCTGCTATCACAGATTTCCAACAGTTTTTCTACCCTAAGAATGTGTCTACCCTAATTGTTCTCTTGTGCCTAGGGTGAAACAGCATGCACAAAGGATCATGCTGTTAACATCAAAAACGAACTGCTAGACTTTGGAATGAAGGGTCTTCCAAAAAGCTCATTACTCTAAGGCTTAGTCACCAGTCTGATGTTACCTGTAGGTGGTAGAAACTTTAAAAGACACGCTAGGGGAAGGAAGTTAGGTCCCTGAAGACATGCTCCTGGAGGGGTCATTGGGACTCAGCCCTTTTCTCTCTCTTTCCCTCCCTTCTGCTGTTAAGTGAGCAGATTCCTCTCCTTTGTGCTCCCACCGTATTGCTCTGTCTTACCACAGGGCCAGAACCAAGAGAGCCAGGGACCATGGGTTGAAACCTCTGAAAGCAGGACCCAAAATAAAGCCAGCCTCCGTGTAACTAACTATCTAGGCATTTTGTTATAGGGATGGAAAATGGATTAACGCACTTGTTGCTTTGTCCCACCATTCTTTAAATCCACTGCAGTTACCGTAGGTGCTAAGGCCAGGTTGAAACAGAAGTCACTTAAGCGACGTTAGCCAGCATAGAGCTATGGAAGTTTGGCAGAACCTAATACTCACAGTCTATGTGGGCATAGTGTCAATATTTTCTGAATTTGGATGGATTAAGAAGGTCGTTCAGTTCAACGTAAGCTGTTAACCTTTAAGAGAGCAATCTCAGCAGAAAAGTAGAGCCAGAAGCCAATTTGCAATGAATTAGAGAAGGAATAAGAAACAGAGGGAAAGAGGCAGCTAACATTTATTTCAGGCATTCATGGGTAGAGAATCAAGTATATTTTTGTAAGATAAGAGAGAACCAAACCTTTTTTTCAAGAAAACAGAAGAAAAGGAAATACTATAGAAAAACCCTCAAAAAGCAGAGGAATAAACTCGGAAAATCAGATCAGAAAAAAAAAATGTCAGAGGAGACATCATTAAAGAGTATGTACTCCTAATTGCCAGATACATTGTGAAGGAGTAAAGAATAAATTTAGAAACAAAGTACAGTAAGGTATGTCTACAGGTTGATTTACCTTAATTTTCTTACTCTCAACAAAATAATAGGCAAGAAAAATAAGTGCTTCAGATTAAATTGTGGACTTTGACAGAGCCCAAATCTTCATTGTGGAAAAACTTATGGAAACAATCTCTTAGAGTATTCTCTTCATTTGAAGTAACAAAAAATCTGTGAATGAAAAAGACAAAATGATTTGTCACAGTGGGTTTAAAGTAATCTAGTCTCCATCAGAATTTGACACTTCAAGGAAGAATCCTAAACACAGTGAGCTAGAGCTTCAGGGAGGATTGTTTTTTTTAATTTGAATCTTTATCAGTACATTATATATAAGGGAGGATTTCTGACTGAAAACAAAGCTGAGGCCATGATCAAGGTCAGAAGCCAATGATAAATTTGAGAATGGAGATGAAGGCCAAAGTCACAATCAATTTCTCCTCATTTACAGGACTGAGCATTGGAGCTGTGCTTCTCTTTGTGAGCCAAGAGGAGGGGCAGAGAAAAGGGATCCAGAGATATAGGTGGAGGTCCATGTGACTATGAGTCAGCCGAAAGGAATGGAACTAGGGCTGCAGGGAGAGCATCAGGAAGTGATCCACCAGTACCCTCAGTCGGCAAGGCCTGTCTGACACACATGATCTCAGATCTTGCCTAGTGAACGCAGAGACAGTCGGAACTGTATGAAAGACATAGGCATTTGAAAACTAAATAGTTGTGTTTGAGTCCTGAATTTGAAACATAGAGTTCTAATTCTTAGTTTCCTTATCCACAAAAGGAATAATCACACTGTTATAACGTAGACCTAAAATTATAATTTAGACCTACTATTGCAGTCACACCCCAAAAGACTCATGTGTTTAAAAGTGGAGCTTTTGATTGGTGGTTGAATATTTAAAGCTCTAATTTCATGAAGGGATTAAACCACTGAGGAGACCATAGTTTGATGGCATTACTGGAAGATAATGGAAATTTAGGAGATGGGGCCTTGTTGAAAGGAGGACATGGGGTCATGGCCTTAGAGACTAAAACTGACCCTTCACTCTTTGGCTGTCTTACCCCTGATTCCTCCCAGTTGCATTAGGTAAGTAGCTTTGCTCTACCTCATCTTTCCTTCATGAGGTTCTATTTTACCTCAGCCCCACAGAGATATATCTAGTGGCTTGGAGTGAACGCTAAAGCCATGAGCCAAAATAAAAATCTTCCCTACTTTAACTATTTTTATTTATAAACTATTTTATTTATAAACTACTTTTACTATTTATTGTCACAGCAGTGAAAACCTGACTAATGCAGAAAACTGATAATGAAGGTGGAGTCACTGCTTGACCCTACACCTGATCGTAGAGTTCAGAAGCTTTTGGAAGTGGTTTGTGGGAGGAATTTTGAAATGGTACGAGTTGTACGCTAAAGAAGCCCTAGAATGTTTTAAGCAGACTTTAATAAGTGATTCTGATGAGAACTCAAGAGACCAGAATGCTGATGGATTTGGGGGTAGGAAAGCCCAATCTCATGAAACCTCAGGTGGAAATGAAGACTGTGCTGGGAATTGGACTGGGATCATTTATATTATGTTCTGACAAAGAACTTATCTACATTTTGTCCATGTCACAAGACTTTGCAGAAACCCAAACATGAAAGTGATGAACTAGTTAAGCTGCCTGAGGAAACTTCAAAGCATCAAAACACCCAAGCATTGCCAGTCAGTATTGCTGGCTGCTTTTTTTCAGGTTCCAAGTGAGAATTGATAGCAAAATTTACAGTGGAAAGCTCGAAAAAACTTACAATTTGAGCCAAAAGGAAGTGAATTTAAAATTGAGGCTAAGGAAGGAATGGCTAAACAGATCAGCACCATTAAAAAGAAGTCAAGTTAGGTGCCGGAGATTTAGCTCAGTGGTTCCGGTGCCTGCCTCGCAAGTGCAAAGTCCTGAGTTCAATCTCCAGTAACCACATACAATGCTGGGCATGGAGATTCATGCCCACCAGCAATCAATACTACATACCACAGTGCGGGGCATGGCGGCTCATGCCTGTAATCCCAGCACTCGGGAGGCAGAGGCAGGAGGATTGCTGAGTTTGAGGCTTGCCTGGGCTACATAGTGAACTCAGTCAGGGCCAGCCTGAACTATAAAGTGAGACCCTGTCTCAAAAAAAAAAAAGTAAAGTTCAAGTTTGGAAGATAAAAAATAAAGTTCAAACACACACATACACAAAGTCAAGTACTTCGTACAAGGACTTTCAAGAAGTGACTCAACCCCACCCACCACAGTCTCAAGGAAAATGTGTAAACTCAACAGAAACATTTTGATTGGTAAGAGAGCCCTAAGATACTCTGCTCACTCAGGGACACCCACAGATATGTTCTAAGGAAACCCCTAGAATGAGATTCATCTCAGTCAAGCACTGAAAGACTACTGCAGTCACACTCCAAGGAGGCTCAACTGTTGCTTATAGGGCACCAGACCTTGGTGTCATCTATCAAATGCTGCTTTTATAAACTCACACATTCACCTAATATTTGTTATAATACCAAAGAGCTAGCATTAAGCACCATCTAAATACCTAGATGATACCTTGTCCCACACAGATACTCATAAACACTTAGCTCTGTTTTTCTATTGACACGCAAACTTACATCATAGTATATAAAGAGGTATTATCTGTATTCAGGTATCAGATTATTACTAGAAAAATATCAATATAATAGATCCCCCCTTCATGTTCTATATAGTTCTTTATAATGAATGAACTTATTCACTCAGTTCAGGTCCTGCGATGTAGGAAAAATAGAAACCTTCAGACTTTGTTTGTAGGAACAATAGCATCATCTCTGTGGGTGATTCTGAGGAGGAATAAGGGGTAAGAGAGTCAAAGAGTGAAGAGTCAGTTATAGTCTCTCAGGCCATGACCCCATGTCCTCCTTTCAACTAGGCCCCATCTCCTAAATTCCATTATCTTCCAGTAATGCCATCAAATTGTGTCCTCCTCAATGGGTTAATCAATTCATGAAGTTAGGGCCCTAAATATTCAACTACCTTCCAAAAGTTCCATTTCTAAACATATGAGTCTTCTGGGGGACATTTTAGCTCTAAGTTATAACAGTGTGATTATCTCTTTTGTGCATTAGGAAACTAAGAATTAGAACTCTTTGTTTCAAATTCAGGACTCAAACACAACTAGTTTTCAAACACCATTTTATGATATAATATCTTTAAAATTCATTGAATACCATTCTTTACCCCTGAGTTGCATGCCACTGAACCTTCATCCCACACATTTTCTACATTTCAGAGTACAGGTGAGCACCCAAGTTACAAAGGCCTTGGACTGACCCCAGTGCCTTCCTCCTGACCTGCTCTACACAGCTCAACCATTTCAGCCCAATGGATAAAGCACAAATGAAATCAGAAACCAGTAGTTACACCTGCTCTCCACTCCTCTATTCTAAAACACATAAAATAAAAGAAATGCCTTTTAGTTTCACTCGCAGTCACACAAAATATAACCCTTATCTTTTACTTTAGGATTATTGTGGCATGCAATGTCTGTAAACTTTTTTTACCTGACATAAATAAATCTTCAAAGCATCTAAGCATTGTACTGGTTCCTCGTATAAAATAATATTTTAATCCAGAAAATATAATTGAATAGTTTTTAAACTACTTTCTTCAAACCCAAATGTCTTTTTTGGGTTTTTTCCCCCTTCATATCTTATTTTGTTTATTAGTATATGTTTGCTGTGCATAATTTTCACATTCATCATGGGTAATATGTACATAGAACATCATAATTATTAACCCCCTTTCCTTCCTCTCTCTCCAATTCTTCTTCTCCATTTTAGAAAATGACTTTTTCAAATGTCATTGTTTGAACCCCCAAATTCTTTCTAGAACCTTCTAAAATTTGGTTAGGAGTGACTGTGCTCCACCCTGGTGGACATAGGCAATGGTGCTGGAGGTGTTCTTCCTGAATGAGCCAATTCTGGCAAAGTCAAGTTCACAGGGGCAGGTCTGGCTCCACAGAAACATAACTGCTCCTGGAGAGCGTACAGTCCTGTCTCACTGACTAGATTAGTAGTACATGACTATATCTGAAGCATCAATTGGGACAACTTGTATGTGGCTTTTACATTTTCCAGAAATCATCCTGACTTCATCAGTACCAGATGATCATGACTGTCTTATGGTGCTTTTCAAAGTTTTCCCACTTGGGCCTGAGTCACTGTCCCAATTTTTCAAGAAATAAATTCCTAAAATTAAAAAACAAAAAGTGTAATACCATCATTATTCCCACCCTGAAACAGAATAGATTATTAAACACACTCTTTAAGGAGTCTGCATAATACAGATATTATAACATGTAACAAAGATATTAAAACAATCTTTAAGGAAAAGCCAACAGAAAACATTCAAGAATAAGTTATGAGTTAACCTCACTTTATTTTTAGATATGTTTATTAGAATATGCTTGAAGCCAAATACACGGTACACCTGAATTTCAATTTTAAAACATTTAACAGTTGATTAAAACCCAGTTTTCTGGATTGAGATAGGTACTAACATTTAAAGGGGAATATCATAGCCACTTCATTTTGAGATGGTTCCAAAGCCATCTGGAAATTTAAGTATAACCAATAAGACAATGGGTATAATTAGTTAAAAAAATTATAAAAGAAAGGCAATGTTCCATTTCTGTTGATTTCACCATGTTACTATGAATTACTGTAATTGTTATCAATCAAATGAAAATGTATATGTTATAATCAATGGTAAAGTCAAAGGAGTCCAAATTATTAGATTCAAGCACCAGGGAGGTATTTTTTTACTCAAATTTTATACATTATGCTTAAAAGATGCTTCTAAAAGTTTAAATGACCATTTTCAAAGTACACAGTCGGCAAGTACTATGTTGTGATACAAACACAGCCATTAGTTCTATTTAAGCGTTAAATAAACTGTGAAGAATCATACTGTTTTCTCGGAGATTATAATACTGAGGAGTTGACACCTGTTTCTCTAGATAAATGAAGCTTTGGGTGTTGAAAGTGAACTGCATATTGATTGACACACAATAAGCGGAGAGGTCAACATTGTGAGCTCCAGAGCCAGTGGGTCACTTCCTGCCAAACTGGTTTGAGGACAAGTTAATTTACTTTTGAGTCTCCAATGGAAATATATATTTCAGAAGGGTCTCGTCCAAGACTTGAGGATGTCCTAAAATTAAAGGGGCAAAAAAAGAGTTAGCATAAGCTAGAAATAAGATAAAAAATATTACTAAGTAAAACAGGCTGGAGCTACTCCAGAGAGAAGTCAACAGCTCAAGGTAAGGCGACAAAAGGTCCAAAGAGTAAGTCTGAGTGTGAATGGAAAGCCCAGCTTTTTCTGCAGTATCTTGAGCCTGGCTTCACGTAAAGGACCAAGCATCAGGGAGGCAACATCAATGTACCCTAGAAAACTGCAAGCCACCGTAACTCCATAGACACACACTTAACCCAGACTTTTACCTGTTGCTACCACAGAAACAACTGTCTAACCTCTGAGTAATTTTATAGTCATCACATATATTTTAAAATTCTGTTTTGCCTTTCCCACACACAAAAAATTTATATATATATATATATATATATATATATATACACACACACACACACACACACACACACACACACATTTAAAGACTAAATGAAATTTTCCTTGGTAGAAATAGTTTTCTTCATATAGCCTTCTAAGATTCAGTTATCATGACCTGATCAAACTTTTCTGCTATAAAAGAACTGTTGAATTTGACAATAAATGCTCAGAAAAGTCATAGGTGCAAGTAACTAAAGTAAGCACCTTTATAAACAACAATTTTAAAAACTGCATTTGGTTTTTTGAAACAAAGTCTTTGTGGAGTCTAGGCTGGCTTTGAACTCATTATATAGTCCAGGCTGGTATTGAATTCATGGTGATCCTCCTGCCTCAGCCTCCCAAGTGCTGAGATTACAGACAAGTACCACCATGCTCAGCTGTTTAAAACAGTATCTTAGACACTTCTCTTACATCAACAGTGTATTATTAAAAATACATTCTCAGAATCTCTAACATTTGCGCCCAAAATCATGTTGAGTTACTTTGTGCCAGTCCTTGTAATAAAGAACCACACTGTTAAAAGTCTTACCTTACTTGGTCAAAGCCCCAAAATCATTTATTTTCAGTTTTAAAGCTGTCTGCACAAGTGCTTCCCAGAAACATAGGGCCAGTAAATCCCCAGAGCTCCAAAATGGGTTGCTGTTGCTGTCGTGCATTTTTTTGCACATTTGCATGTGCAAAAGCCACACACATAGTCTCTTGACTATGGTCATTGTGGAATAAATAACTTACCACCATACTCATCCATACCAGTGGGATACCAGGATACCAATGGGACTCAAGAGAGAGAACAAAACCTCCTCACATCATTTCCAGCTTCATTTGGCATAGGCCACCTCCATAAACATACAGAGCTCTGGATATTTCAGGGGAATAAAACTTTCAGATCTCCTGAAGGAACAATGTAAATAGCTTGACTAGATACAAACAGTTAAGTATTAATAGGATTTCCACTGTCCCCAGTGTGATCTGAATAGATAGGAAGCCAGTCCCTCCCCCAGGCTTCTTCCTCTGAGGATTCTAAGATTTTAGGCTTCTGTTCTGCTGGCATGCAAGAGAAAACAAATGGGCATGGTGACAGCAGCATAAAAAAAAGAAAGAAATGTATCCCCAAACCCCTGGAAGATGAAACTGTCCACCTGCTCTGTGGTCTTCAGTCTCTCAGTTTTGTTGTTGTTGTTGTTGTCTAGTTTAGTTTAGTTTAGTTTAGTTTAGTTTAGTTTAGTTTAGTTTAGTTTAGTTTAGTTTAGGTTATGAGACAGGGTCTCGCTTTGTAGTTCAGGCTGGCCCTGACTGAGTACACTATGTAGCCCAGGCAAGCCTCAAACTCAGCAATCCTCCTGCCTCTGCCTCCCGAGTGCTGGGATAACAGGCGTGAACCACCACGCCTGGCACTGTGGTAGGTGGTATTGATTGCTGGTGGGCGAGTCACCACGCCCAGCATTGTATGAGGTTACCGGGGATCGAACTCAGCAGGCACCGGAACCACTGAGCTAAATCTCGGGGCCCAGTCTCAGTTTTTGATAAACCTCCCAGAAAGGAAAGATATCTGCTGTTGAATCCAAAACAGAAGAAATGTTCTTGAAGTTTGGAACAAAGCTGAGCCCCCTCCCTAAAAAACAGAGTCAGAAGTTACCCAAATGTTTATCCTGACTGAAGGAAATGCTAAATGCAGACTTGTTGTGAAAGCTGGAATGCTACCAAGCCTGGCGAAAACTTAGTGCAGCAATCCTACGGTTTCTGGAAAATTTGAAATTCATCCATCAAATCATTTTTCATCTTCCCATTGAAGGAAAAGACATACATTTTGGAATATTTGTAGCCATTATCAATATCTTTCAAACAGTTGATTTCATAAAAAGCAAACTGTTAATTTATGAATGAAAAGAGCTTAACATCCCATTTTTCCCCCAGACATCTATGTTTTATCCATCTGGGATGTTATAATCACTGGCTTGTTTTCCTTTTTTTCTCCTCATCTGGACAGTATCAAATCAAAGTAGCAAAAGGTGGTGGAACTTTTGAATGAAAGTAGTCTAATGTACATAGGCAGATCTTACTTTTACCTTGGCTGAGTGACACAGTGACATATACAAAGGCCTCAAAGTTACTGACATGCTAGAATTCTGAGATTCTTTCAGTTTTTTATTTCAAACATAGGGCTTCCACTCCCTCATCTCTCTTTGAAATATGTCACTTATCACTTATTCATTCAAAAAAACTGATAAATGTTCGCTTAAAATACAAAGTGTCAGAAATGCAAAGTTGAGCTGAGGCAGGTAAAGCTTTCTTGAAGAGGTCAATAGTAAACTCAGAGACATAAAGAAAAATTTATAGTCTTGTGAGATGTGCGTGTACCACACAGCACAGGGCTGGGCCAAAGAAGATAAGGCAGCTCTTCTCCCTAAGGTAACCAGGAAGTTCTCTCAGAGGATGAAGTTTTTGTATCTTGACATTTTCCATCTTGAGACACCTTTTGCTTCTGGACTAGCAGTCCCTACTGGGATGGGAATGGAAGGACCCAGAATTATCTATCATATAAAGCAGGACTTGGTCAATGTCATTTGGACATAGAAGAGCAAAGTGCTCAGACACTTAAGACAAGTGGATTTGCTGAAGATATCAAAGAAAGTTACATTTACCGCTGAGCTTAAAGGAAGAGAGGGTTTGTGTGAGCAGGGTGTGAGAACAGGTTGAGAGGGTCGTGTGCAACTGAAGAAGAACAAGGTTCTCTGTGAGCTGGAGCACAGGCATGCAGAAGAGAGGAGTGGAGGGCAAGCGCCAAGGGCAAGGCAGAGGCATCATTAGAGAGGGCTTGGAAGGGGGTAAGAAGCACACGTGTCCTTGGACAGCGTAATCTTTGTTCTTCAGCACCTAAGGTCGTGTGTGGTGATCTCAGTGTTCACTCTCATCAGAATACAAATGTGTTCTGATATCACTCAACTCAAAAGGGAGGAATGAATGAAAGAATAAAAGGAAGGAAAGATGGACTTCAGCACCTCACATTTTTTCCCAGCCACTATTCTTCTTGCTATTTCCTTTTTTCTTTATTTCAAGAAAACTTGAAAGGTTTGTTGACTTTCTGTACCTTCTTGATCAGATTTTTCCCCACCTTCCACCAAAATAACTCCTGTTAAGGTTGCCAATGTCCTGTATGCTGCTCAATCCAGTGATCATTGTCCTTCACTTATCATTGACCTTGGAAATAGCTGATCATCTTCACTTTCTGTGTGACTCATACTTCTCTGATCAGTCCCTCTCAGGCTCTTTTGCTGGTTTATTGTGTTTTCCAGTCCCTAAGTGCCATACTGTTACACAGCTTCATTCTTGGGCACTTCTTTGACTTGATGTACCTTCTAATGGTCTAATCCATAATCATGATTCTACATATTGTCTGTACCTGATACCATCTAAATTAAACTGAATGTGTAATTGCTGTTTGCCCGAGCTGTTTGTCAGAGTTGCATTTTCAGCAAGCAACCTTTAGAAAGTGATAGCTTTCTTTCTATTCTCACTTCTAGCAGAAAATAGACTTGCTTTTCCTCCCTATGAAAGCAGCTCGGTGTTCTCCTACTGCAAAAGAACCCATTGTGTATCTGGGCACCTGTCATGGCCCACGGGACACGAGAAAGGTCACAAATGGGCGTGAAGCTCATGCTGCTCCCTGGATGCAAAGCCACTGTCTGCTGAAGTATCTCTAGCATGGTAGCAGGCTCAGAGATTAATTCTTACTGGAGTAAAATCCCAAACCTGACACATTCATGACCCTGGCCGGCTATGTTTTCTCTTATAAGTAACATAATATTTTAATGCCCCCAAATTGCACACAGAAGCATTCCACTCACAAAAGTTTCATGTGACTACCTTCCACCTACCTGCTGTATCCACCTTTAGCCAAGGATTTGGTAGGATTATTTAAGTTTGAAGGAGAAAAATAAATTCAACTCTGTGGAGATGCTTCTCATCATTCCAACTTCATGCAAGCAATGAGAAGTTTATAAAAGGACCGGAGAGTTATTTCTGTTCAAGGATTCCTTTGGCCTGCCACAGCCTACCGTCTCTCTCACCTAACACACCTCTGCTCTGTGTCCTGCATGAGCACCCCTCGTCCGTGTCACCTACACGTGGTTCCTCAAGAAGCTTGCAATAGTTCACGCTTTGATCTTAAGCTCCTTCTTAATAAGATCCATAGCCAGGAGGACTTGCAGCCATTTCAAACTGGCTGTGTTTGTCATCAGATATACATGACTTCAAAGCATTGAGATTTATATCGTGTCTTGGTTTCAGAGGTTTCAATCCATAGTCAGCCTGGTCCAAGATAAAAGTGTCCTGTAGAATGGGTGATGCAAGACAGCTGCTTGCCTTATGGCAGCCAGGAAGCAGTGAGAGCAACGAGAAGGCCAAGAAAAGCTACGCCCTTCACAGGCTTATCTGCAGGGATCTGTTCCTCCAACCTGGCTCTACCTCCTAATAGCTCCTTCAGGTATAAACATTTCAATGGACTCATCCGTTTGTGAGCCCACTGCCCCATAATCCAGTTGCCCTCCAATAACCCATCAGCACCCAAGGGGGTGGGCCACTTGAGGGTCACTGGTATCTGCCAATATACAAAATCTGATCCTGTCAGTCCCTAACACCAGCCCTTAGTGAAAACGAATTATTTCTGTTATGTTAGTTTTCCTTGGTGGTATTGAAATAGCTAACATAAACAATTTAAAGGAGTAAAGATTTATTATTGCATATGCATTCAGAGGTTTTAGTCCATTGTCATACTGCTCTACTGCTTGCAGACCTGTATAAACTGCGTCAAAGTAGACAGGATGCAAAGAGGTAACATAGAAAGTGAGAAGCTGAGGACCAATTGGAGTCCCCAGGGCCACTCCTCCATGGTCAGCTGTCTTCAAGGGGCCCGAGCTCCTGTGTCCTCATCTCTTGACAATGCCATTAAATTATGATCTCATCAAGGGATTAATTCACTTGATAAATTTAGAGCCTTTGTGATCCAATCACTTATCTAAAACTGCTTCAGTTGGGAACCAAGCCTTTGTCACATGAGTTTTGGATGCTTTTCAAGTCCAAACCATAATACCATATACAAATCTTAGTTTCAGAAATTAGTTGATCCCTTACACACACACACACACACACACACACACACACACACACACACACGACTTTTGGATCTAGTTTTATATAATTTGAATTCCTTAAATATACTGAAAAAGATGGCATTTTGCTGTCAGAATATACAACACAAACAAGGTACTTTTCTTTTTTTTTTTTTTTTTTTGGTACCAGGGATCAAATTTGGGCCCTTGTGCATACAAGGTTGGCATGATACCACTGAGTTAAATCCCCAGCCAAAGGCACTTTTCAATACTAAACAGAAATAGCTTTACAGAGGGAGGAAAATTTTGTCTCTACAAACAATGACTCTTTCAAAACTTTATGAAAGGCTGAAATAATCAAGATTATCATCTTAATATTATTTACTTTTGAGTCTACTATTGGCAGAAAGGTATTTTATTCCATTTCTTGTAGACAAGCAGAAAGCCACAGGGACTCTTTCAATTCACATTCTGGGAAAACAAAAAATACACAAGTCAGCCATCTACAATTTGGTGATTAACAGGATGTCTAGACAGGCTCTCATGAGGATAACATTATTAATTAAACAGCAGTTTGGTTAATCACAGTAGCAAGAGTAATTTTTGGAATAAATATTTTATGAATATGCCCATCAATAAAGGAAAAGGAAATATTTTAATTAATTCATTTGTAACAATATCGAGAGTGTAACTGGCGAATTCTGTTTGAGGGTCTGGAGAATGACCTAATATTTATAGTATGGTGTGTCTTCATCTCATTTTTTCCAGCTAATGGCATTGTGTATTTCAATTATCCAGCCAAAATTCCTTTTATGTCATCTCCCAAGGCAATATTAAGGTCCATTAGTGAACAACTGGACCTGCCGAGTTTTCTGTTGCTATATATTGTTCTGTTCTTTTAAAGCTATGTATTGTCTCACTTCATTAGTATGGTAATTTTCACTAACTATGGAGAGACAGTGTGCTGTCCAACATACCTGACCCCCATTTTCTGTCATTCAAAAGGCTTGTTTTAAGGAAAAGGAACCAATGCACTGATCATTTTTTTTCAACATACACATAGACAGTGATTGTTTTGAGATATAATGAAGAATATTTCTGAAAAAAAATACACAAATAGCTTGCTCTCTTTAACCTTCACAGCAGTTCATCTAAGTGTGTCTGCTTAAACATTTGTTCTGACTTGATCTATGTCTCATTTTATCTCCAAATCTTTCCTTAAATTTTGGCAGAACTTAGTTCAGGACTTCATAGCTCACATCAGTCACATAAAGTTAGGAATCTGGTCAACCACTTTCTGTTTACTCTAGAAGAAAGTTTTCACTAGAATCATACAAAGGTTTCCTGCACAAAACAAAATTCATATTATAAGGATTCTATGGAGAGCACTTAGATTTTTACCTTTATGTGTATAAATATATAACAAACCAATTTATGAACATTTTTACCAGATACATTTTCTGGGCCTGTTACAAAAGATGAAAAACAGACTTAGAAGTAAGTGATAGAGACTTAGTTCAAGTCAGTGTTTCTCTACCAGGGTGGAACTTTTTTCTGAAGGCAAGTGGTCTCCTGTTAGGGTTTCAGACTCAATTTCATCAAATTAACTCTCCATACTGATACATGTGAAGAATGTTTTATCATGACTGTTTGCTCTCCAGGGATTTTCTCATCAATCCTCTGGTATTTCTTCCAGTAAATGCTGATAGACCAGCCAGTAAATGCTAATGTATCTACCAATAAATGTTGATGGATCCAGGTATTTTGAATCGAGTGTACTGATATTAGTAAAAACAAAATATATGTTCTCTGTCAGAAAGACTGATATACTAATATATACTTTACATATCACTCATCTCAAAAGGCATCAAAAGCAAAAAGGTAAAAATTCACCTTTAAATCAACATAAAAGTGCAGATAAAAGTGTCATATTTTATTAAAAGTAGAGTCTATTAGAACAGCAGAAAAGTAATACTTTTTTAGTATTGAGTTATCATGAAGGCATTGGCTTTATGTTAGAAAAGCCTGTAACACTCAGTCAAAGTATTCAAGAGTCTCTGCTTGACTTTCAACCGTGAAGTTGAAAATAATAATGTTTCATGTTATTTAATTCACCATAGTTTAATGTAGAAAAATATTTGAATGTAAGAGTTATCATACAGGGCCGGAGGGTTAGCTCAGTGGTTCCGGCGTCTGCCTTGCAAGCGCAAGGACCTGAGTTCAATCCCCGGTAACCACATATAATGCTGGGCATGGAGACTTACGCCCACCAACAACCAACACCGCATACCACAATGCCGGACGTGGTGGCTCACGCCTGTAATCCCAGCACTCGGGAGGCAGAGACAGGAGGATTGCTGAGTTCGCGGTGGCTTGCCTGGGCTCCATAGTGAGCTCAGGGCCAGCCTGAACTACAAAGCAAGACCCTGTCTCAAAAAAAAAAAAAAAAAGAGTTATCATACAACTGTAACCATACTACTCAGTAAGCCATGTCAAAGATAAAAGTAGCAATACTATAGCCTTTGAATTTCTATTAATGTGCAAAACAGAACTAGTTCAGACATATTCTACTGTAGCATGATTCATCCTTTCCACTTCTACTCATTCCCTTCTTTGCAGTGGAACTGAAAGAGACCCAGATTATCAATCATTTTAGTCTCAGTGGGTCAGAAGAGATTTGACCTCTTTGGATGCAATTCATGTCTACCTCTTTGGAATTTAAAGGGAACCTGACCTATCAGTATCTATGCCATTTGTGCCCAAGTTGCTGGAATTCTTTGAACTAATTTTAAGCAAAAAGGATTATCTTCGAAGTTAGTTCTCCCAAGGAGGTTATATAATTGAAAAGGCATAAGCACAGCAGTAATCCATGTGCAGCTCATATATCAAAAGAAATGCTCGAGATGATCTGTAAAGGGAATAGTGTGTTACAGCTCATTTTTCTATATAACAACCTAAAAAAAGTCAGTTCTTGTAATGTACATTGAGATTAATTGGAACCTCTTTAAGTACATTTATAGATTATACAAACTTTACAGATTATGCAAATTTTAAGAAAACTAATGCCAAAGGATGTAGATGTGTTTTACAAGAATCTATGGTCTGAAGGTAACATTAATGATGGACAGTTGGATGACTTTTAGTTTTGTGAAACAACAAAAATGACATGAGTTTTCTTATTATAAACTCTCTGTCAGGTTTAATGCAAAACAAAAACAACAATGATCTGATAGAAATGAAAACAAATATTTCCCAAATTTGAGATTGTCAGTAGTAGTACCTTAATACTGTTTTACACAATTAGGTAGTTCTTCATGTGTTTAAACATAGTAAAATTTATAGTAAAGTGTAATAAAGTTAGAAAAAACAAGTAAAAATATAGTAAAGTTGTAAAACATGAGCTAGATTTACAAATACTATGTCAATTATAGCAGTTTTCTACCCAGTATGAAAGATAGTATCTACTTAGTTCAACAAATGGATATGTAATTCTTAAATTTTCTTTCTAGTAAGTTTTTAAAAATCAATATCACATTTAGTCTACTAAAATTTAAGTAATTTTATTAGTATCACTTCTCCATCTTCTACTGTTTAAATTATTCACTGAGCCTACTGAAAGCCTAAACTACAAGTTCACAGTTATGGCGGGCAGAATCATGGTCCCCAAATGGTTTCCACAATGGGTTAATAAAATCTGAAACTGTTTCACAAGTACTATAGCTACTGCACAACAAGTACATTTAGAAATGCCAGTTTGTTAATTTTATTGACATAGTTTTATGCCTCTGCTAATAAGGATATTGCAAAGCAAGCATTGTTAGTTACTGCTCTGTCAGGATGAGACATTACAAGCTTTTGTTGTTGGACTGTTTTTTATGGACATATAATTGTAGATGTTTACTACATTAAATATTTCAAAACAGCTAAAAGAAAAGATTTTGAGTGTTCTTACTACAAAAAAACTCACAAGCCTTTTGAAATCAATTCAGTAGTGTGTAAAAACAAGTCACAGAAGTATTTAAAAGCACTTTGAGTGTAATTCTATGCCTAGGAATGAGAATCAAAAAATACAGAGAAAAGCCAGGCGTGGTGGCTCATGCCTATAATCCCAGCACTCAGGAGGCAGAGGCAGGAGGTTTGCTGAGTTCGAGGCTTGCCTGGACTACATAGTGAGCTCAGAGCCAGCCTGAACTACAAAGCGAGATCCTGTCTCAAAAAAAAAAAAAAACAGAAATTATTAATACTCAACATGTTTACAATTTAAAGTGACTTTTAATAATAGAAAATTGCTAGAAGATACTACATGTGTTCAAATGAAGCAATATATGTAGTCATTAAATTTATGATGAATATTAACATGTGTCAAGAGCATAATTGTGGTATGCAGTAACTACATGAAAAAAGATAGGAAATACATTAGAAAGGTATTAGTGTTCTCATTGTCTGGTTCCCAGTGGGGATGCAAGGATAGGACAATGCAACTTCCGGAAATTTCTGGAAGATTCTTACAGTATCTGTATGTGTTCTCCATCCTGCCCAGATGCCCAAAAGGCATGTCAGCTCATAAGAAGGAAAGGAAAAGAAAGAGGAAACCAAGCTAAGCTGTCAGCTAAACCTGCTCCTACCAAAACAGAAACAGAGGGCTGGGACTTCAGATCAGTTGTTCTGTACCCACCACACAAGTGCAAGGTCCTGACTTTGATCCTTGGTACTAGGGGGAAAAAAAGAGGAAACAGACCCCAAGTCAGGCAATAGAATTTCAACTTTTGATACTGGAGCTACCAGAAAAGTTTCCTGTGTAAATTCTATTTTATTATTTATGTATGTGTTCATGTATTTATGTATCTATTTATTTGAGGTGCTGGGGATTGAATTCAGACCCTTGCGCTTCCATGGTTGGCACATACAACTTAAGCTAAACCCCCAGCCCCTTTGTAAATACTATTGTATAATAAAGACAGAAGGGAACAGATTAACAATGGAAAGAAAGGTAAGAAGATAAACTTCTTTAGCTATTGCAGTAGCTATTTTTCATACCTATCAAACAACTTGAATAATCTTAAACTAAAATTGATTCATTGACAATTTTGTTCTACAGAAATTCCAATGTCTCTGACTCCATGGAGTAAAAATCATTTTCTCAGTATAATAAGAACAGAAAACAATATGAGCAGCTATAAAAGCTGTACTGTGTGCTTGGATTTATTTTTGAATCACTACTGTACAAAGTATAAATGATCTCTTCTATTTCATTTTACCACTACTAATCACCAGAAAGTTATTGCATTTTCTTATGATATAATTAAGAAAACAACTTAGTAGCTAGACAGAATTTATATCTCAGAATAAACAGCAAATTTTGATTCTTTTTGATTTCTAAGCATTAAAATAGTTGTAGTAATAATAAATATAGTACAAATGGTTCTAAAGTAGTAAAAATATATGCTATGAATTATCTATTCTAATTCCTAAATTCTTTATCAAGATCTACTGGAATAATCAAGAAATTCTTTTCCCTCATTCCTGTGTTTATGGTTTTATGAAACTGTCTTGCTGTGTGGTCCAAGCTAGCCTCAAACTCAGTCTTGCTGCATTAGCCTCCCAAGTGCTGCTGCTCCATATTTTTGAGAACACCATTAAGGTGATATGGAAATGTAAAGGTTCTTTTAAATTACAGGTATTGTTTAAATAATGCCTTTTCTATTATAATTTCTTATATGTCACTAACAGACATTCTCTATATTTATGGATATTAAGCACAACTTCTTAAGGTATGTATTCTTTTCTTCTTTGCAGCTGGTTGGTTTTGTGTATGCCTGCTATGTGATCAGTATTTCCATGGAAGAGGAAGACACCTGTAAGTACTGTTACATTTCCCTGTGGTTTCATTGTAGATGAGTTTTAGCTTCTAAAACAAATCATCGCAGGACTATGAACTCTTTCACATTTGGACCCCAAACTAATTGAATTAAGCATAATAAAGTTATGGTCAAAGGTTACAAACTAAACTGCACATAGTCAGTTGAAACTGGATATGGAAACTCTGAGTTTTGCAGAAGCATGCACAGATTCGGACTGGTGCTGTATGATGTCCTAGTAGCTTTTCAGCAGAGACCTAGACAGTTTTTGAGTAGATAATATGAAGTCACTTTATTGTCACCAGCCATGATTATGTTGGTGGCAGAATTGTGATGTCTAATAGTAATAATATCAATAAGATACATTATAGCAAAATCCATATACATAAAACTATATAAAATGCTATGATCAAAACAAAAGTTACAACCTTCAAGGTAGGATATAAAAAATACAAGAGATACTATAAAAGAATTAATAGAATGCTTAAAAGTTGTCATATTTTATCACCAAGTAAAAGACATATTATGACCTAAAGTTATGTTTTAGAAATTTAGTCACATAACTGATGAAATGTCATTTGTTGAGTGCTTGCTAATATGTAAGCCATTCTTTACACAACTCCTTTACAGATTCATGTGTTAGCAAAGAAAATGTAAATTTATTTTAAAAATCTTATTTATTTTAGACGAATCATACCTAACCAAACTGGAGATTTGGCATTAGCACTGCAATTATTGTCCAAATTATAAAATGAATTCTTTACCAAAATGAAGATAAGTAGCTATCCACCATATCTTCTTTCTAGAACACAATGTCAAAAAGGTCTGATGTTGTACGTTATTGATAGATGCAGTGCATACAATTCAGTTGACAATGGGATACTTTTTGATTTACTTGGTCAATTGTAAGAAATATTAGACATTGTGATTAAGTGCATCAGGTGATGAAAACATGTAAACATATTACATCATATGTTTTGTGCTTTCTTGGGGATTTAAAAAAAACTCCAAATGAGCCAGAGAGTTCTGATACTTCCAAGTAAAGTTGTAATGAGAATACATTTTACCTTGGTGTTTATAACTATGGTTATATAACATTTGTAACTATGGTTACAGAAGTTCAGCTGACAAAGTTAATGTACAGAAAGGGAACAAGGACATACTTCTTAATTCTCAGCTAAGATAGGCCACGTGGCTAGAAATAACTGGTTGACCACAATGACTTTCACTGAAACTGTGACTTAAGGGAAGTTGGGGATTTGGGCTAAGTAGATATTTCAAAAATTGATACATTGATAAATCTCAGCTGGATCTCCAACGGAGTACTTTTGAGTAGGTTTCCCCAAAGGGAACCATTGCAAAGAATAGTCCTTGTTATGGGGATATGGGTAAAAATGAGAATTGACTGTGTCATATATTGGTACAAATTCCCCAATGTTATCTGTGAGTGTGAGATGTATGCAAAGTGTACCAATAAAGGTTGCAATTTAAAAAAAAAGAATAGTCCTTGTTCTTTTTCTCTTCACTAAGTTGACTGGAGGTTCTGAAAAGTTGCTAGTAACTCAGCAGAGAAATTGTCTCTTTTTATCTAACAGAATAAAAAAATACAAAAGATTTTTCTTTGAGATCTGTAATTTTAAGTAAAACTGGGAAACATAAAATGTCATGTAAAATAAAAGGCTCATCTAATCCAGGTAAATGCTTCTTGACCTTCTATTAGCCTTCTTTTACAATAGTGATGTCAGTGGAGAAGGGTTGTATTGCTACTAGCAGATACTATAGTTCCATTGAGTTTGATTTCTTTAATTAACTTAAGCTTCTCCACAAAAATCTCTGAATCAGCTATTTTAATGCCCATCAAACTGAGATTGAAGCAGCTGCTAGCAGCCCATTCTATTAATGGTTTAATTCTAGTGTTTGTTATGAGGGCCATACATTAAGTTACCAAGAGGCATCTGGATATAATAACAGCATTGCCATCAATTCAGATAATACTTAGAGTCAGAAAGAGCCTTAGGTGCTCAAAACAAAGCAAAAATGCCCAACTAAACATGATAATCTACTGCTAGAGAGGACAGTGAAAAGTAATCACAGTACTTTTAGTCTGATAGTTCTCAGACAAGGGCAATTTTACATTTTTATTGAAAGAAGGAGGAATCCAAAGTGCAGATGTAATTAAATTTTCCCAGGATCTTCAGAAAGAAGACGTGAGCAAAACATAATGTCTATAGCCACTTGCAATGATCTCATAGACTGGTGCGGTTTGTGTGAACACTGAACTTTTAGGTGAATTAACAAACTGTCCTTTGGATGACCCACAGTCTGGAAGATCATTCCTTTTGAACTGTTTTTTCAAATTCTAAATACAAAATTGGTAACTTTCCAGTCTGATCTTTCTCAAAAGCTTAGTCTGATAGGTAACTAAATGTAATGTGACAGTATTTTCATAGACAATGTAGCATTTGTCTTTCTGATTCTATTCGAACTATTGAAAATTTCTGCATTATTTCAACACAAAATTAAGCCCTGTTCATAGGTTAAAAACTGTCAGCTAGGACCGGAGGGTTGGCTCAGTGGTTCCAGCGCCTGCCTCGCAAGCGCAAGGACCTGAGTTCGATCCCCGGTAACCACATATAACGCTGGGTGTGGAGACACGCCCACCAACAATCAACACCGCATACCACAATGCCAGACATGGTGGCTCACGCCTGTCATCCCAGCACTTGGGAGGCAGAGACAGGAGGATTGCTGAGTTCGCTGCGGTTTGCCTGGGCACCATAGTGAGCTCAGGGCCAGCCTGAACTACAAACCAAGACCCTGTCTCAAAAAGCAAAAAAAAAAAAAAAAACAACTGCCAGCTAGTCTTAAAAATTAATACAACCCTGTTTCTCTCTTTATCATGCAACTAATATTTTAGACAGACATTTCTGAGGATAATTAATGTTTGCAGAAATGTTCATTTCCAGCCACTCATCATCTTAGTTACTTCTTGGCCTCTTTACTAGCTATTTCTTATGAAGATTATGATCTTGGGTCAAAAACAATGAAATAAAATGCTGGCAAAAGACAGAATGCTAAGTGGGGGGGTTAATGGTTTCTATCATTTATTTGTTCTAATGCAAAGGCCAATGTATATCTCTCCCTTCCATTTTTTATTTTTTCATATTTATATATCTATCAATTTCCATGACCACTTTGGGGAGGCAAAGATGACTGGAAACTATAATCATAAAGGCCTGCCACCATCTTGTTTGTGAATCATCTACTGCTACAAATGAACTTGCCAGCTTATTACTATCTTGCTAAGGCTTGCTAAAAAGAATATGTTTAATCTGGGAAGTGCAGAGGTGAGGCAAAATAGGTGAAAAGTAGTGTTGAAGTCCTATAAAAACTGCCAGGCTTTTCCAAAGAATCTGTTCAGATTTCCTGCTCATAGAGAGTTGCAAATTGCACCTAAGCCTTTTTTCTAACTCCTAAACTCTAGTCTGGATTCTATATGTTGAATGGCAGAAAAAAAAAAGTAATATACTGACAAAGCGAATAGTTTTTGAAAATGAAATGAATCTTCCTCAGATATGAGTTTCATATTTTACACTGAAAAGCTCAAAATAGCTCCCTTTGACTCCTGTTAGTGTGATTTTGGGGAACTATTCATCGGAGGGAAATATGGCTGTTACAAAGACATTTGTATCTCTACTACCCTTTAGGCTTCCTGCTGGCTAGTGTTCATGTATATGCCTATCTGCCCATGAATTCTTTGTTACTATAATAATGACATGAGTTAGAATTTTTTAAATAAAGAGAACCTATCTTTTCTAAAAATTTACTAGAAATGTTAACAGGAAAGAAATTGACTAGCTTGAATATTAATTTCCAAAATGTCATCCCTTAATTTATAATGAATGAAGAAGCCTTGCAGCAGTAGAGATTGTGAGATCAGGAGGACACTGTGGAGGCCTGGGTGATGCTCAGAAAAGGAAACTCCGCACTGTTTAGTGCCTCTCACCCTGTGTAGATACTTGAGAATGATGAGACAGGAGAATGTTGTGAGAATCAAAGGTAGAGAAATGCATGAGACTCAGGTAGGAGTGAATCTGGACTTATAGCTGATGTGTCAAAGGACTCAGTTTGCTCCTTATGAAGTGAAAATCTCCTGGTTCTTGGAGAGTAGAATTTTCTCTTGGCAACCACCTGGGCACTGTCTTGAAGGCTTATTTCCTCATCCTTCTCACCAGAACTCAGAGTTAGAGCCCCGAGAGTTTCATTGCATGTGCCGAGAAGGTTCTGACATAGTTACACTCACTAAGCTCTCATAGAATAGATCTGTGAAGTCAAGACCTTGGTTTTGTCTCCTGCTCTAAGCCTAGAGCTTGGAAAAGTACTTTTCACTTTGTATTTGATACAGAAGTGTTTATTATATTTATATTATTAAGTATATTCTCTGGGCCTGATGACTTTTTTTTTCTAAACAGATTTTGAAATCCTTAAATTTGATGAGGTAACATGTTTATATTTAGAATTTAGTGAGATATTTTACGCATTTACAAATATTTATGAGGGGAAAGTGGAAGTCCTGCATTTCTTTACTATAATTAATTGTACTTTTAATAATTTTGAAGGTCAAAGTGCAGAGATGGATTAAACCTCCACTGTATTGTTCCACGTTAGAACAAGAGTTTATGGGCCGGAAGGTTAGCTCAGTGGTTCCAGCACCTGCCTTGCAAGCACAAGGTCCTGAGTTCAATCCCCGGTAACCACATACAATGATGGGCGTGGAGACTCACGCCCACCACCCATCAATACCACATACCACAGTGCCGGGCGTGGTGGCTCACGCCTGTAATCCCAGCACTCGGGAGGCAGAGGCAGGAGGATTGCTGAGTTCAAGGCTTGCCTGGGCTACATAGTGAGCTCAGAGCCAGCCTGAACTACAAAGCAAGACCCTGTCT
>PVIC010019266.1:0-30698 GCA_004025085.1 Thryonomys swinderianus | reverse complement strand
TTTAACATGATAAAGCTACTTCAGTCTTCAGATTACCTGTCAGGTTCAGCACACAATTTCCCAGACATTACAGAAGAAATACAATCTATGTTATGGTCTGTGGTTCAATATTTTATGGAAATAAACTACTACATTTTATATATTATTGTTGATGGATCACTAGGAAAATCAGCAGTTTAATAAGTATTTGGGGTGCTGGAAACTGAGCTCAGTGGCACCGTGCCTGCCTTGCAAGCACAAATTCCTGAGTTTACCAGTACTGCCCCCCCAATCAAAGTACTTGGATAAATGTGACAGTAAAAACTGTGTTGATCAAGTATGTCTTTATTTTTCCAGCATTTTCCAGAAATACTGATCTGTGAAATGAGGTTCCTTACACAAGAGTTTGTCTTAGCAGCTTTTCTTTTTGCTAAAACAAAATACATCATACCCTATCGTAGTTCACTGTAGCAGTTTCAATCTATGGTTAGCTGGCTTTGTTTAAATTTAATGTTCTGTGAATTTATTGAAGTTTTGAAGTGTCTGTGATTTCTGAAGTAGGTAATACATGAACTTCTATCTTCATTATTTTTTCCTCTAATAGTAGATCCTCAGCATTAAACTAATCAAGAATTTTCCATTCATAGCATAAATCTATGAGAAATAAACTGAAAATCTAGATGGGCTTTTTCCAAAACAATCCATCTTATAAGTCTTCTAAGGGAATATTAATGCATTATTGGAAAAGAAGAATAAATTAAACCTGAAACCCTCAAATCAATATACAAATGTGAATTTGTGTGGCAGGACAAAAATTTCTTTCATGCTAGACCTAATACTCTGAGAACTGAAATAAAAGATCAATATATTTTGTACTTCACAGAATATTTCTTCCATGATTTTTCTACTCTAGCATTGTTTGAAATGTTAGCTTTCCTAATTCTGTTTTACATAAGACAAATTCCTACTTAATAAGTTTTGAAGAAATTAGCTCAAGTGGTACCATGCCTACTTTGGAAGCACAAGGGCCTGAGTTTGATCCCTGGTACTGCAAAATGAAGCACTTTACTGGGAAGTGTGGTAGAGACCGTAGGTAATCTGCATCCTGGCAAGACTGTGCACAAGGAAAAGTTTCTTTGTTCTGGTTTCTTAATTAATTAATTTTATTGGTACATTTTATAAACATATCATGATTACAATCAACATGGAGAAATTTGTACCAATATATGACACAGCTTAATACTCATTTTCCCCTACCAATCCTACATCCCCACCCCATATATATATATATATATATATATATATATATATATATATATATATATACTGTTTCCTTTTTTTGTCATCACATTTTTTCTTTCCCCATAATTCTTACCCCTACCCCCTTTTCCTTTTGAATATTTTCTTTTTCACAATAACTATCATACACACAAGAACTCATACCTTGAGTTTCTCATACCAGAGAAAAAATATAGTATTTACACATCTGTGACCTATTTATTTCACCTAGGAGTATGTCATCAAGGTCCGTCCATTTGACTATAAATAACTCAAACTGACCATGCCTTTTTTTTTTTTTGAGATAGGGTCTTGCTTTGTAGTTCAGGCTGGCCCTGAGCTCACTATGTAGCCCAGGCAAGCCTTGAACTCAAAAATCCTCCTGCCTCTGTCTCCCAAGTGCTGGGATTATAGGCGTGAGCCACCATGCCCAGCACTGTGGTATGTGGTATTGATTGCTGGTGGGCATGAGTCACCATGTCCAGCACTGTATGTGGTTACCGGGATTGAACTCAGGACCTTGCTCTTGCGAGGCAGGCGCCGGAACCACTGCGCTAAATTTCCAGCCCAAACTGGCTATTCTTTATGGCAGGGTAATATTCCATTAAAAAAATCCTCTTTATCCAGTCTCCAACTCATGGGGATTTGGCTTGTTTCCAAGACTAAGCTATCACCAACTGAGCTGCTATGAAATGGGTGCGCATATTTCACTGTGATTCCTAATTAAATTCTAGATTGCACTGCTTTTTTTGCCAATATGCAGTGTATTTTAAACCATTTGCAACTCTCTGTTCCATTATTCTACTTCTAGAATAGCTAAACATCTTACAGGTTCAACCCTTAGTCACCTGAGTAAACAAATAATGTAAAAGGTAAATACAAGTTAAGATGTCTTCAAATATCTGTTGATTTCAAATTCTTTCAGCAAATTGAGTTCATATTACACTTCCCTTCCATTCTCTTTAAATCTCCAATGTAAAAACTTACTTTTCTCATTAAAACTGGACATTAACTGTTTCAGAAAGTCCATGAAAGGACATACACACAGTGAATTCAGTGGCTATACCACAGGAGATAGATCCCATTCCCCAACAGAATTTATTTGCTTTGCAACTTAGAGTCCGGCAATCATTCAGCTAACCTGAAAAACAGGAAATATAGAATTGTTTAACATACCATCATTAATTAAACATATTTTGGAAGACATCATAGAGCTTCCTTTGATGTGAGCTCCCTGGATGTTTTCCAATTATTTCTGCTTGCTCAATTCATATTGCCCTTTAAAATTTAATGAGAATTGGCTTGGATTCTCATCTTACATAAGGCCAGTGCTTCTGAATCCTTATTTTGGCTAAGTTCAACATAACCATTCTGTTCACGTTTTAACTTTCCTGTGTATCATAGCATATCATATACTTCTAATTAGGGTGTTTCTAGTTCTTCCCAACATATCACCCACTGAAACATGGCTTTCTTGAAAGTGAGGACAACAGTTTACATATTACCATATGTTGTGGGGAGAAAGAGTAGGAAAAAATTAAATGATAATGAGCAATACTAACAGTGAGAATATTGTCATGTATATAAAGAGTATGCATGAGCGCATTTCAATCATTATTGAATGAAACTAATGGGAGTACAATGATCTATTTCACCTTCAGAATGACATTTTACATAGTTTTCAATTAATCTTCACACTTTATAATTTGATTGGATTTCACACCGCTATTGAGACACTATTTGTTACTAGAGAACGGCAAAAATATAAAGATTGGTAAAGGTCAAAGCAGCTGGAACTTTATAAATTGCTGGCAGGGGTGAAATATTGTTAAAATCATTCCGGGAAGTGTTGCAGATCTTCTGGAAACAAGCTCCTTCCTATCAAGCCTCAGAGGAGGTAAATGCCAGTCTAACTTGTTAAATCACTAGATATTAAATACTCTTCTTCACCGCAGATTAATTTGGATCCTACATCACACAATAGTATCATTCATAAATTCATTGACAATTTAAAAATAAATATTTCATAGGAATAGAAAAAGAATTATGCAGTACAAAATGTGGACATAAAAACATTTACAACCCCCAATGTGACAGACATGAAAAATGTAAAATAATCATAAGAAACATTTTAAATGTTGTAATATTTTTGACACTTTTCAGATGTGGTCCTGAGGACAACATCTAAATAATCTTCCCAAGCATCGCCCTTGCGCTAAAAGTTGTTACAATGAAACTTTCCTTCCTAAAATCAGTACACAGCTAAGACTCAAATTTCTCAGTTCCTGCCAGATAATCATAGGTACTATTTACACTGAGTCAACCATTTGAAGCTGTATATTCTTTAGTAATTTTGTAGGCATATCTCTTAGATTAAATACTATATCACATTTTCTTCTTAATGCTTTATTCCATGACAGGTATTGTTGAAGTACCTTTGCTCAAATTAAAGAGAAAAAAATTGGTAATAATAATATCTTCAAGTAGTTCAAGCTACGTTTTCAATGTTTTTATGTTTCCAACAGAATGTTTGTAATGATTTCAAGAATAGGACTGAGGCTTTTGATTTCCTTGTTTACATGATGCTAGCTATCCTACCTGATAATTTGTTTAAACCTTGATTGCTTTTCTGCACAGAAAGTCTAAATATAGAGGATGTACTGCCCATTTCAAATATTATGTATTTCTCTCCAAATTTCCAGCTATTTTAAACTGACTTCATATGGATGCCTATGTGTGGATCGCATCATTCAAATGCTATTTTCATATAATGTTTCCCTCTCTACAATCCCCACATGCAAATGCATCTGTGGAATCCATCCATGCATATAAACAATGATTTTTTAAATCTCTTATTCTATAACAAGCCACTTTCTGGCTTTTCCACAGCACGATGTCCAACCCAAGTGTTATTATAATCATCTAATGAAATGATAACCGAAACAAAGAAGAAAATTGCTGTCCATTGACAATAAGATTCAAACAAAAACCAACCGTAAATAAGTGAAGCAGAACAGCAGTGGAATATGTGTAAATCCATGTTTAAAAAGAAAAGAACACAGTTACAAAGCAAAAGGAATCTAAATTTGGGAACTCTTGCTCACTCCTCGAAAATCTTTCAGCAGTTTTGTTATCTAAACAACAAGTTCCCTACATTTCTCCTCTTCCTTTCCCTTCTTTCTCTTCCCCAACTCTGTCTGTTGTTTCTAGGTTTTTAAATACTGAAATGTCTGAGAACTAAATTTCTCAGACATTTCCACTTTTCTCTCTCTACTTACTCCCTAGGTAATTTCTACTTGGAAAAGTCATCTATATACCAGTGCCTTTTAAATTCTCATCTCCATCAAATGCCTCTTAACCCAGACTGCAGAATCCAATGTCCTCAATGTAGCTGACACGCGGGTTAGCTGACTGATTACTGACTCATCCAAATTTAGCATCAAAAACTAAATTAAACAAACCAAATTAACATTCTAAACTAAAATAGATATTTGCTTCCCCATCTCACCTATCTCTATATTCTAGGTCACCAAATGGAACCTTGGATCAAGCCATTTGCTTAAACTTAAAACCTTTTTATCTTTATTGGTACATTGTATATACATATCATGATCACACTAAATATTGGGAATTTGTACCAGTATATGACACGATTTAATTCTCATTTTACCCATTTCCCGCCCCATCCTACAACCGCCAGCCCCTAAATGAATAAGCTTTGTTTTCCTTTATTACCATCATATTTTTGCTTTACCCCTCACTATTCAGCCCTCCACATTTCCCTTTGAATATTTTCTACATTCTAGAACTCATTAACATCTTCAGTTTCTCATACCAGAGAAAAATTATAGTATTTACACATCTGTGACCTATTTATTTCATTTATGAGTATGTCTTGAAGGCATGTCCATTTCAATATAAATGACTCAAAATTATCATTATTTAAGGCAGAGAAATACTCCATTTTATAGAAAAACAACATCTTTACCTGGTTTCCAGTTGATGGGCATTTGGGTTGTTTCTAAGACTGGGCTATCACAAACTGAGCTGCTGTGAACACGGGTGCACATATGTCACTATGATATGATTCTTTTAATTCTCTAGCTGAAGTGAACAGCAACTTTTCAAAGGACCCTATACTAATTCTGATGTAGTAGATTTTCCAGAAATATCACTCTAAGGAATTGTCCTTCTGGTATCAGTTTGCAGCGAGTTGTATTAAGCCAGTTTGTTGAACTATGTTAAATAAGTTGTTCTTTCTCCATTCAAATGTGTTTTTGAGTGTTTCTTCTTCTCTTGTATTCTGGTATATTTACACCAACAAAGAAAAAGGAGAATATCTGTGCTACAGAACTCATAAATGACATTACAAAAATCACAGTGTGAAGAATACATTCAGATCCTAATTGGAATGATGAAAGAATAAAAAAATTTCAGGTAAGTAGGGAAATTTTAAAATATACTAAGTATTGTTTTATGCCAAAATTATTGTAATACGTACATGCTTCGCAGTGTTCTTTCATTTAATAAGAATTTGAGCCTTACTTTAAAATGTATATGTGAATTAGGAAGAGGTGAAATGATAATTGTTTTCTTTAAACCACTTTTGAAAAGAAAAATATTAAAATAAGCTAAGAAAGCCTGAAATTTTTGAGCATTATTAACTTTACTTATGAAAACATATCAAATCATTTTTAAAATATGTGTAAGTTATCTAAAATAGATTTAAATAATAAAAATTGTTGCCAAGAATATCAGTTTCAAATAGCCCCCCCCCCCACTATTTTCATTTCCAACCATGACTTGCATCAGGGCCAGGATATCTTCCACAGGCATTAGGCTCTCACATTAAATAGCTAAAGATAAAACAAAGGCTATACAACACAAACAAAATAGGAAATAGATTTCAAGGATCAAGTGCCACTCTCTATGTTTTTGTTAGTTATTGTATTTACTAATTTTGAGTGATATATTATTCAACTATATGAGTAAACATATTCTTAAATACTATCATCTTTGTGATTAATATTTTTCCAGGAATTTGCTTAAAAGGACTGAACTGAGAACATCCCTGCATGCATTTCATGAGCAGAGCAAAGTCATTCATCATGAGTGTATACCTGGCAGCTAAACTACTATAGTGCAGGATGTGTACAGGTTCTTAAGCATGAGATCATGTTACTTTGTAGTACATTTTTTCAAAATAGAGTTATCATTTTCACTCCCACAAGAAATGGATTATGATCACCAATATCTTTCCAAATATTTTATATTTCTCAGATTATAATTTTATGAAGGATAATTTTCATTATAAAATATATCATTGTGCAATTTTTTCTTTTTTAATTGAATTATTTATTGGTACAATTTATATACATCTCACAATCACATATAACATTGGGGGAATTGTACCAGTTTTGAATACCTCTTCATATATTGTTGGCTATATTTATTTTTCCATCTTTAAGGTACACATTTTTGTCATTTTACCCATGGCCTGTTTACATTTTTCTACTGATCTGTAAAATATCTTGATGTATTCATGGTACTAAACTTTTTGAAATTTTATGCACTGCAAATATTTCTTCCAGGATCAAGATAAGTGTTTATTGAATAAATGAATGAAGAAATATTGAATTAAATCAACTTTTTCAAATATTGGGTTTTTTTCAGCAGCATGTAATAGTGAAAAAATCATTTAATTTCTGTTCATTTAACTTTTATGTTTAATACATATATCTAAAATGTACTGATAATTTTTTTAAAAAGTAAATTAGCATACTTATAGTGTATAATGTATTAATTTTATTACACTTGACTAATAGCAAACGATTTTATGAAGAAATAGACAAGCATTTATACAAATTATTACTTTTCTAAGCAATAGCAAATGACACGGAAATGACAGATGCTTGTATACACAAATGCATACAAAGGTGGTAAGAATAAAATATATCTGATACTACAGTATTTCTACCATTCTACCACTAAATCATACAGCAAACAATAGTTCACTAAAACTGAATGGTTTTCTTAACGTCAACCATAGAGTTATATTTTCATTTATTTTATAAGCAGTCTTTTAAAAGCAATCTTTTATAAGCAATCTTTTAAAAATATAACACAATAGTCTGGGTTCACCTCAGTTTCAATAAAGACAAAAATAGAATTTACTTTCTTTTTGTCAAATGTCTAATTACAAAGATACAGTATATCTGAAGTCTCTTCACTGGATTTCACTAATAATAAATACAGTTGTGCCTCAGTTCACAAACCTAATTCTTTCCATGATTCTGGTTGTAAACCAAACTAGATGAGGAGAGAATCAATAATCTCACAAAGAGAAAATTGAGTGTAGCTATTACATTTTATCTGATTCTTATCCAATTCAATTTGTGGCCAGAATTATGCAAAGAATTAAGTTCTTGAGACCAAGTACCACTTCAACTGACCAAGAATAAGTTTATCCTGGAGAAAACTGTATATAATTATATTACCATAAGTCCTCTTATTTCATCTGCTTATTCAATTTGGGTCAAATTTGCAAAGCAACACTACTTTATGATCTGATAGGGTAGTAATTGAATATTTCATCCAATAAGTACATATTAGACATTTACACTGACAACTAAGCTATCTTTATTTCAGGCAAGTTTTGGAATCATGTCAAAACTATACAATTACATTATGTACAGCTAATTGGAAAGTACGGTATAATCTTGGATTATAAGTAGTTTGTTCTATGAGTGCTCTTCAAGGCGAGCAACTATTTCTAAAAAATATAACTTGATAAACAAGGGATGTCTTGCAGAAGCAGTAATCTGTGAAGCTGAATGTCACACATCACCAATGAACCGATGGTTCTGTTATCAGCTATCTTTCCTTTAGAAATGGTCTCTACGTGACTGTTTCTCCATCTTCCTTGCATCCAACACAAAACAGAACACAGCAAGCAAAGACAAGTAAAAAACCCAAAGCACCTACTAGAGAAGAAATTATAAGGATCAGAGCAGAAATTAATGCAATGGAGACAAAGAGAACAGTACAAAGAATTAATGAATCAAAGAGTTGGTTCTTTGAAAGGATAAATAAGATTGACAGACCCTTAGCCAAGCTTATCAAACAAAGGAAGGAAAAGGTTCAAATCCATGCTATAAGGAATCAAAATGGGGAAATCAGCACAGACCCAGAGTCCAAAGGATAATAAACACGTATTTTGAAAATCTATACTCCAAGAAGATGGAAAATCTAGAAGAAATGGATAGATTCCTAGACACATATGAACTTCCAAAGCTGAATGAAGAGGATATAAAAATGTTAAATGATCCGATATCAATCTGGGAAATTGAAAATGTAATAAAAAACCTACCAACAAAGAAAAGCCCTGGTCCTGATGGCTTCATTGCTGAATTCTACAAACCTTTTAAAGAAGAGTTAATACAAGTACTTCTCAATCTCTTTAGTGAAATGAAAAGGGAAGCAGTACTCTCCAAATCATTCCTTGAAGGAAACATCACCTTGATTCCAAAGGCAGGGAAAGATCCCACCAAAAAAGAAAACTACAGGCCAGTCTCTCTAATGAGCATTGGCACAAAAATCCCCAATAAAATACTGACAAACAGAATACAGACAGTTATCAAGAAAATCATACACCCTGATCAAGTCGGATTTATCCCAGGGATGCAAGGCTGGTTCAAGATACATAAATCAATCAATGTAATACACTGTATTAACAGACTCAAGGACAAAAACCATATGATTATCTCAATAGACAAAAAAAGCATTTAACAAAATCCAACACCCATTTGTGATCAAAACCCTATAGAGAATCAGAATTGATGGACTTTATCTCAATTTAATGCAAGCTATTTATGAAAAACCAGGAGCCAGCATCATACTTAATGGGCAGATACTGAAACCTTTTACATTAAGATCAGGAACGAGACAAGGATGCCCATTGTCACCACTCTTGTTCAATACAGTGCCGGAAACATTAGCCATAGCAATCAGGCAGGACAAAGATATAAAAGCTATAACCCTATTTCTTTAAAAAATGCAAATAATAGTAGTCATCAGATATCAATATATATATATATATATATATATATAGTACCAATAAAGAATTCAATTAAAATTATCTGCAAAAGCATGGGGAGGGTTGGACTCTGAAGAGTAAACCTGGGCCAAACAAAAAGTAGAAAAAATAAATATATAAAAGTCCACCCTAGCTCTGGGGGACACAGGGTAGGCTAGAGTGACTAATGTCACAGTACCAGATTCTTCATGGCATCCATGTCCCTTCATGCCATCCACACCTCTCCAGAATTGGCAAACATTATGCAGAGGGTTTGGGAAGGTGCTGTTGGATAGATTCTGAGGTCCTCTCTTTGCACGGAGTTCACCCTCGCCTGCTAATTCTCTCCCTCCCTCTCTCCCTATCCCTTCCCCACCTCTGTTTCTCCCTCCCTCCCTCCCTCTGATCTTGTCTGCAGAGCAGGAGGAGAAAAAGGCAGATGAATCCCTCCAAATGTGATTAGGAACATTGGTAAAATGTAGGCAACAGTGGAAAACTTTGTACAAAAGCACCACAGAACGAAGGCCCTGGCGGTGTGAATGAGGAATCTGTGTAACATGTGATGTTCTGTGAAAACTTCAAAAGGGACCCAAAGCAGGTGTCACCGGGGAGGATCCTCGTTAAAATTCCACAAAGAAAAAGACTCACTGAGTGATAGACTGGGGCGATTCCCTTGTTGTGGTGAAAGTCGCCCTGCACAGTGACCCTCCTCTCTCCTACCTCCCTAACACCAGCCACAAAACTTTTCAAAACTAAGTACAGGATAATTTATGCATCCTTATACTTTGTATTTTTATTATTTTGTATAATAATACAATATTGTAATCATTTTATATGAATACTTTTGGGTTGTGGAAATCATCTCTCTCTCTCTCTCTCTCTCTCTCTCTCTCTCTCTCTCTCTCTCTCTCTCTCTCTCTCTCTCTCTCTCTCTCTCTCTCCCCCTCCATTATTTCTTACAGGGAAATTTACTTTGATGTACAAGTACTTTGAAATAAAATCATGTTTCCAGAATAAATTAGGTTTGCAAGGTTTCAGTGTAACTCATGGCATGTTGAAAACTAAGCTTAATCAAGAAAAAATGCACGTCATGACAAACACATCATCTCCGATGCTCACTATTCTCTTAGCTGTATTAATGTGTTCAGGGACAGTCAGACAATCTTTCATGTTTAGGCTAAAATTATTCACATAAAAGTACTTTATGGTGGAGGAGTGAGTAATGAGGGGTAAAAATGAGATGGTAAAAAAAAAGGGAAGCAAAGCTTATGCATTTAGAGGGTGGAACGTTTTGGGGTGGGTTGGAGAATGGGAAAAAATGAAAATTAAATTGTGTCATATACTGGTACAAATTCCCAATATTGAGTTTGATCATTATGTGTATATGCAATGTACCAATAAAAATAAAAAATTTTTAAAAATACTTTATAAACCAGTGCTCATAAATATTTATTTTCCTCAAGAAAATTTATCTTTGCCTTGTGCAGTATCATCTGTGGTAACGGGAAGAAGGGATAAAATTCTTGAAGGCATGCTGAGGGTCTATGACAACATCTGGAAATGGAACATCTGGATTTCCTCAGGCAAGTCCACAGACAGTGCAGGTCCTTCCTGTTGCTGATTCAACATGCTGGTTCAAGGCAGACAGGTGTGCATATGTGATCTCAGGGATATTCTAATATTTGTCCAACAGAGAGGAAGACAGAAATCTCAAAAGTCAAACAAACATCACTTTCATTACAACTGTACTAATTGAGGTAGTTATAAAGTCTACCATTCCAAGGATACAAAATACTGAGAGTTCTGAGCTCCATCACACACACATACACACACACACACACACTCAAATATTTGAAAAAAATAGCATCTTCTCCAAACATTGAAACAAAATTATATTAATAAAGATAACAGTGTGAATATAATGTAGGCTAAAAGAAAAAAATCAAAAGATAAGAATTAGTAATTGGACATGTCAGGCAGAAAAAGCCACTAAGGGAAAGTATGGTGGATCTCTAAGATTTGGATAGCAATGTTATGACATGAGATTAACCAAAACTAGCATGTTCCTCCTGATTCCACTTCAACCTGCATGTCCCAAGGAGAGATGAGCATTTTAAAAAAAAAAAAGGAATTCCGATCTTGGAATGAAATCTTTCTACTTGAAAAATATTACATCCAGCTTCACTAGTAAATATCTTTATAGGAGTGAGTTAATGAGTCAAATTTTTCGTTTTTGTTTTTTTGTTTTGTTTTGTTTTTTTTGAGACAGGGTCTCGCTTTTGTAGTTCAGGCTGGCTCTGAGCTTACTATGTAGCCCAGGCAAGCCTCGAACTCAGCAATCCTCCTGTCTCTGCCTCCCGAGTGCTGGGATTACAGGCGTGAGCCACCACGCCCGGCATAATGAGTCAAACTTTTCAAAGGGGTTACTTTCAATTTTAAAAGGCACAACAATGTCTACCTGGAATGTTATTTAAGGATATCACTCCAAATTAGACAAAAGATGTTTTTGAAGGATTAATGACTCACATCGTTTTTTAAATTTTTAAATTTTTTAAATTGAATTCTTTATTGGTACATTTTATATAAATCTCACAATCACACATAACATTAGGGAATTTGTAACAGTATATGACACAAGTTAATTCTCATTTTTACTCACATCCCTACCCACCCCCACCTCCCCACCCCCTATTTACATGCTCTTTTATTTTCTTTCAGAATCATTTTTATTCCGTCCCCTCTTTACATTCCCACACCAGATTTCCTTTGGAAATTTCCCATTCTACAGAAACTGTCATACTTTCTAGAGCTCATTTACATCTACAGGTGTTCATATCAAAATGATCTGGTGTGTTGCCTATCTGTGATCTATTTATTTCACTTATGAGTGTGTCCTCCAGGTGTATCCATTTGCACGAAAATGAATGAATTTTGTCATTCTTTATGGCAGAATAATACTCCATTTTTTTTAAACTTCATCATTTTTTTAAATGGCCCCGCGCCTGCGCAGATGGGTGCCCGCGGCGCCCTGGGGCATGGTGTGTATGGCAGAATTCAGAGGGCCGCCGCTGGCTCAACGTCTCCACCACTTTTGTTGAATGTGCCTTCTCCTCTCCTGCCCTTCGCAAACCCGTCCTTTCTGATTCTGTCCCTGCTTTCTTCTCGGCTATTCTGCCTTTGCAGCTTCAAGCTCCACCTGACAAAGGAGTGAGTTCTTAGACTAAGACTGACGTGGCCCAAGCCTCCTAATGCTATCGAGCCCTACATTTTAAAATCTCACAGCCAGAACTGACCCCTGATCTCTTGCATTGAGAGGGAATGACTAGAAATGCATAAAACACATGGTTGAATTGATTCCATTATTTTTTTTAATCCTATGGTTCAGGATATGTTAGACCTTTGTTTTTAAGAAAAAACAGGTTTGTGATGCCTTAAAATCATGTACACTTAAATATTAGCCTCATGAAAGCTCAGGCATTCTGACTCTTTTCTTGAACTTTACACACACCACAGGAATCCCCCAAGTAGTCTGTGCCACTCAAGACCTTACCTCTCCTGAATGTATACTTTCATGGCCGAATTTCTCAAATATATCTGAATTTCTCACACATCTTTCTTGTTCACACTGGGATTTAAGTATATAGTCTGACAAAATAGTTCTAGAAATGTTTTGGATGCATTACTCATTCAAGAATGCACATATTGTAAATAAATAAGGGAAGTCAAAAATTACAGTTGGTGTGCAAACCTAGATGGTTTGTCTCTTCATATAATGTTCCTGATCAATATACATACTAGTTATGCTAAGCAATGATCCCTTTGAAACATTAGCAAAGAATTTCATAGAAGTTAACAAAGAAGTGTCAAGCTAGAAGTATTTAAATCAACTATTTAAATAATTATAATATTAAATTCATAATTTTTAAATGCATTTCTTCCAGACTATTAGTCAAGAAATGACTTGAGTTAAAACTACTCAGTGGAGTTAGTTTTGAGTTGAAACCACTCAATAGAGTTAGTAAAAAATACATACAACATGCAACCAAGAAGAGTGGGTGGTGTATTTTTATGCTGTTCTTAAGGAACATATACTTTAAATGCCTAGCAAGTCACCAATCTCTATCAACAGAAAATACAACTTAAAGTTGTCTCTTTATAATGAATGAGGATTTATTAAAACACTAAACTGTGGTTGCTTTATGAAATCAAACTGACAGAGTAAGACTAATGCAATATTATGAACCACTCAATATTTCACACCATTACAATTTCTAAAAATGTCTATATCTTTTAAGAGAAATTAATTCCACACATGAGTAACTAAATGTTATTCCCATTTGGGTCATTATTTTAATTTACAAAAAATAATCGACAAAAACTGGGGAGTATGTTAAAACAGATAGTTTTTAATAACATTTCTAACATTCTCAAATATTCTAGTTTAATGAGTGTAAACAGATGCCTCTACTATTATACATATATGAGTATTAACACCATTGAGATTGTGTTTAAGCATTTGCTGCCTCAATTACTGATGTGCAGTTCCTGTCCCTTTCATTTCTCTGCAAAAGTGAAATTCCCAACCATTTTATATGCTGCACCCCATAAACTGCTTCCTGTGTGTCTTCTTACATATTGGGTGCCTTGAAACCAGGAAGGAATTGTCAGTCTCAGAGTAGTTTAAGCCTAGAAAGTAAGTAAAGTTCTTTTACCTTCTATCAAGGTAGCTGGTAAAGGTAGTGCTTTTGTACATATGAACCACTGAGTCATTAATGAAACATTCATTTGTCTACAACCAGGAAAATTGGGGGCAAATTGCTTTTTGGGGTGACCTTGCTTGCATTGTAATCTATTGTCACTAAAGTTTCTATCATCTTGAGATCATAATAAATGTATTCAAATTTGGAAGTACATGTCACCTTTAATACTTAAAAAGAATATGTACTTTACATTCAACATATCTATACAGATATAATGATATGCTGGTACTTACCTCCCCAACGTATTTAATGTGTCAGAGAAAGTAATATTTTCTGGACCCTCTCAGGAGACAGATTTAGAAATGGGTTATAGGGTTAAGCATGCTAAATTTACTTGAATAGTCCTATTTACTTAAATGAAAACATTTATAGCATTTTCACTCCTTTCAGGAAATCCCTCACCAATTTAAAAATAAGAAAAAGTTCTGTTCTGGAGAGACAAATCCAGGCAGAAAGAAAATAAGCATGCCCTGGTTATTCCAATAAAAATTAACAGTACATTATTTTGTCTTTGTAATAATAGTAGCATTAGAATGTTTCCAAAATACATTTTTCACAAATGTATTTTCACAAAAGTACAATTCCTGTTTTAGTAACAAAAGAATTCTCAAATCTCAAAGATTTACATCAAGGGTATTTCAAGTTTTCACAATAGAACAATATTCGTGAATCACAGGTAAGAGACTCCACAGAGCATTGTGTGCAAACCAAGCCAGAAGGGTGGCTCATACTGGGATCTTCTCCCTTACTATAGGTGTGTAAGGTACAGAAACAAAACATAAAATCTCATCGAATATTTCTACTAATGTATGGCATGCGTTAGTCTCAGTTGTCCTCATTCCAGTGGCCAATAACAGCCAAGCACATAAATTGGCCAATAAAATGAAAAGGATGATGTTGTGTAAAGAGAAGCTGTTTTGTTTGGGTTTTTCTTCGGTGGGGGAGGGGATGACACAGAGTTAATAATGTTAAGTGTCAACTACTACAAATCTTTTGGACTGCAGATTACTGTAAGAAGTAAACAGTTAGGGCTGGAACTAAAATGATGGCGGTTTAGATGGTGCATTTGGTATACAAGGCAAATGCACTAGATGAAGAAGGTGTTTATGAGAAGGGATGATTCCTCAGTAACAACAGATGTGCATATACTTCACTGTACACTCACTGCCTGTCTGTGTGGAGCAGAGCGACCATCAGTCATGACTGACCTGTTGTTTATGTCTAGTTGTGCCCCACTGCAGCAAAGCTGGGTAGTTGAAAAAATGACTTGACACAGAAATATATTTACTATCTCTCCTTTACAAATTATTTTTCTAAATATTTTTATTACTCATCTTATCTAAAACAGTGGAAACGAACCACCAAAAATCATGTAGATTATTTTCTTACATTTTAGGACTTTTGCAGTTTCTGTAATGAAAAATGGGCATACATTTCTCTAGGGAACAAAAAACATTTGAAAACAAATTAAATAAAAATGAAAAACAATGGGTTGGATATTTAGCTCAGTGGTTCTGGCACCTGCCTAGCAAGAGCAAGGTCCCTGGTTCGATCGCCAGTGACCACATAAAACAATCCCAGGTGTAGTGAATCACATCCACCAGAAATCAGTACCACAACCACAGCGCCGGGTGTGGTGGCTCGCGCCTGTCATCCCAGCACTCGGGGGACAGAGGCAGGAGGATTGCTGAGTTGAAGGCTTGCCTGGGCTACATAATGAGCTCAGGGCCGGCCTGAACTACAAAGAGAGACTCTGTCTCAAAAAGGACAAGACAGTACTACTCATCATGTCACTGTACTCAAAAACACAGAGCAGGCTGGAAAGCATGGGTCTGGATGTGTCTACAGAGGAGACTGGCATAAGGCCAGCACAGTAAGGGGCACCAAGCAACCACGAATGGCACCATCCAATAGGCTTAGAGCCTGGATGGAATAAAAGGGGAAGAAGGAAGAAGCTGATGTTGATTTGAAAAGCTCCATTCAGCTGAGCACACATTTCACTACTGTCTCTGCCTGTGGATATCAGACTCAGTTTCTTTGGCCCTTCAGCAAAGACTTAGACCACACTGACTCTCCCCTTCTGCTCCTTGGATGGCACAAATACCAGATCCTCTGGCTTCCATGCGGGTTCTTTCACCTCTGATCCTGCGACCCCGCCTAATCCCCATGGATACATGTACATCTTACTATATAGGATCGGTTCTGTTGCTATAGAAAACCTTAGCTCACACGGTATTGTCATGCAGTTTCTATCAAAAATATCAGAGAATAAACATGTATCATATATACCCTCCAGATAAAAAGCAGAAAAATAACATTAGAACTCAGATGCTAGTTCCTTAGTAATTGAACTTGCTTTTTACTACACTGACATTTTGGGCTTTCAAGCATTTGAAGTGACAGACATTTAGATGAAGAAATTTTGGAAGCAGCATATCAAATTAAGGTATTTCTCACACATAAAATTATGTCATTTTAAGTAGACATCTTATGTTTATAAATGTTTACCAACTTACAAGCCAGCTATCCTCTCCACAGTACTTTTCTCTTCTACATTAGTGTTGTGCTTTCTCCGCATTTTTATCTCCCCAGGTTGAAAGAGGCGTAATTCCGTATTTCCTGAAGTGCTAATTCTGCCTCACAAAGGAAAACACAACACAAATGTAAATGTGTCTGTCATCAGACAACAGTGTGTGCTGTGGAGCCGTGAACTGCAGAATGATACAGATGCCAACAGGAGCCAGAAATTTACAGCATCTGCAATTTTCAAGCAGTTTCCACAATAACCAGCCAAAATGTTTGCTTTGTTTCCTGGCTCCACACAGCTTTCCTATAAAGATTATATCTCTTTATTGATCTATTTGCTGGGATGAATTGTATAAGGGTTCTTTTTTAATTTCTTTTTCTTTTGATCTGTATCTCTCAAGAGAAATTTCAAAATCTTTTGTTTGGCAGGAGTTAGGCAATGATATACTAATCCAAAATTATTTTTGAGGGGAAAAAGTGCCTAATAGAAACTTAGGAGTATTTCGATAAAGCATCTAGGAGCCCACAGCTCTACATAATTAAACCTCTGTAGTATCATTGTTCAAAGGCGCTGCTAAAATTCAACAATAATAAGAAGTCCCAGATGATTCATTTTAAGGAACAAACAGAAAGGCAGAAATAGCATAACTCATCATTCTAGTTAATACAAAATCCTAACCAGTTATGTATCTGGCAAATGTTGTTTAATGACACTATTAATATTACAGGAGAATATTTCTGTTATCAATCTTTCTTCTACTATATCAATTTAGTCCCATTAGTACTAACAAAAATATTCTTTTAAATATATTATGTTTAAAAATTATGTCTGTTATTTGGAGAGAAGTAAATGATATTTACACTACTCCTAAGGCTAGTACAGATTTCACCAGGCTAAAATAAAGAAAGCTGGAGTAAAGATTTTTTACAAGTTAAATTGGATTATAGAACTAATTATATGGAATTGAAAAATTTGTTCTGCTACTTAATAACAAAATAATATTTACTTATGGCTTTCTAAACACCCTGTTGAATGTTATTTTTAATTGGTTTTATTGGTATGTTTTATAGATACAGGGGCATGGGAAAATATGTTGCATTCTTTACATGCACTTACATAATCCTTTAAGAACATTACATCATGTATCTCCATTTTACTGATTAATCGTATTTGGTGTACAGGCTTAATGATTTGCCCATGACTAAAAATTTATTAGCATGCAATAAAAATTTAAACATAAATATGCTTCTACAAGTTGAAAAAAATCAGTTATCTGTTTTTGATTGTGTTTTAAACACAGAGGATAAGTTAATAGATTCCAATTAAGAAGAACCACAAATTTTCCTCACATTCATTACCTGGCTTCCAGTTCCCTGCAGGCAACTACAGGCACCCATTACTTTCTCTGGTTGAGCTTCGATAAACGGACATACATAATTTAGATTTTAAGGCTGTTTCTCTGATTTTTAAACACCCTTTATATTTTATTCTTCCTTTCTTCCTGATCCATAAAACAACAAATGGTCTTTATTTGGCAATTTACTAATTCCTGGAACTCAGTCCATAAGGCTCTAGGCTGCCAGAAAAGATGCTGGCATCTAAAACAAAATTCTTGTATGTATCAATTCCTTCCAAGCTGGCAACAATGAACATTATACATAATTTCAATATTGATAAAAAATATAAGAAATAATTATAAAATCATAATAAGAAACCAACACTGATCACAAGGTGTCACAAATCACTTAGTAAAATTACTAAAAACAGGACTGGAGAGTTAGCTCAGTGGTTCCTGCACCTGCCTAACAAGCACAAGGTCCCTGATTCGATCCCCGGTAACCATATACAACAATACCTGCTGTAGTGACTCACACCCACCAGCAATCAGTACCACGTACCACAGTGCTGGGCATGGTGGCTCACGCCTATAATTCCAGCACTTGGGAGGCAGAGGCAGGAGGATTGCTGGGTTCGAGGCTCACCTGAGCTACATAGTGAGCTTGGGGCCAGCCTGAATTACAAAGAGAGACCCTGTCACAAACAAACAAACTACTAAAAGCAACATTTGTATATTCATAATCTATATTTCCCACCTAAAGCAAACTCTTAGACAATTAACCAATGACATTTAAACTCACACTATTTCCTTATTTCCTTATTCAATTTCTTTATTCTTTTCCAGAAACCCTAACCCTGCACCAAGTTTCTGACAAAAGCAGATACATGTGTGTAATATGTGTGTGTTTTTGTGTGTGAAAACTGTGTTTTTTTTAAAAAAAGGACCACTTTAAATCAATAAATGCAAAGGAATTTAATGGCATACCATCTTGAAAAAATGAATGTTAGATTTTTTAAATATTTTTTTTATTTTTATTTTTTTTTATCAGGGGAGAGCACGAATACAGTCCCCCACTACCACAAATTATGCAGTTGAGTTTCCCACATTTGGGGAAATCGCAGGGGTCAGCACATCCGGAGTGCAAGGGATAAGCCTCGCCCTGGGAAAACCACCTTCGTGATCATGGTATCTCCCCTGCCAGGTAAGTATTGAATGTTAGATTTTATGACATTAGTTCTCTTAATTTCTGCAAACTAAGGAAAAAATCATGCAGTTGAAGACTGAAGTTGTGTGCCAACTTCTGTTTTACCTACTGAAGGAGTAGCTCACTTCATTTCTTTTTCCTAGTTTAAAAATTTTGCTGACATATTCTACATTCCTTATCACAGAGCATAATGTCCTGATGGTAGATAACAATTTTAATTAGTTTTTAATTTAGAATTAAGAACATAAATCCCTAGCAATAGAGTCTAAACAATAATTTAAAGTCAATTAAGCAAAAGGAAGTTTTAGACTCTGCAGTCATAATACTTGTTTCCTATCTGTAATTAGAGTGTGTTTAGTTATTGTGCTAAAGCAAAATTCATTTAAAGATTCCTAAAGAGAATGGATGTTTATACTAAGCTCAATATTCACAAAATAGAACAATTACTCTAATAGGAACAATTGAAATGGATTTTTATTTAAAGATTAACAATGTGGTATATACTTAATAAGTACAGATTGAACCATAAATTATACATGTATAAAACATATTGGGAAGAAATATTAATTTGAAAAGTTTAAAATGAATACAGTTAAATATGAGTTATTGCAATGAAGAAATTCTTATAGGAGAAATACTGAAAAAAGGTTTTCTCCATAAAGGACCACTACAGCAGTTCTTTTTGGGATGTGTGACCCTGAGGTCTGTATCTGTCCCATGGTCCCTTCCATCTAGGGCTGTTCCTGGATGCTGTGAACCAAGTCCTTCAAAACTCACACCTGAAACTTTGCAGGACAATGAGATGAAGGATGCCAGACAAATTAATCTGATGAAAGAACATTCAAAATAGGTCACTAGGCAGTTTGTGGACTGACTACTGGCTGTTGCTTTCAGGAGAATCACACATGGACACTAGAGCCTAAATATAAAAATTGTTCAGATTAGCCAAAGAAAAAGTAACTGCTAAGTATTAAGGAGACCATGGTTGTTGAAAATTTAGCACTAAAAAGCAGCCGAGTACTTTGTATAGGACAATAGAAAGAATGCCCTCAGAGAAACACAAGTAGTAAGCTTTGCCTACCATTGCAGACTGGAGAATATCAAAGGGTATACTCCTCTGAAAGACGGAAAAGAGAGCCCCGGGGTGTTAGGTACATTCGGAATCACTTAGGGAATTGTTTGCCTGAGTTCTGTCATCCAGGTACATCGAACTGTGGGAGTGAAGCCGTAGATGCTGTGGAAACTTCAGGAAGTTGCAGATTCCAAGAACGGTGGAACATCTGCTCGGGAAAACTGAGGAATGGGAGTAGACTGAGTCCAAGAAAAGCCTGTACAGACTGCAGTCAGCAAGGCCCCAGGGCTGGGGCTGTACAGACCACTGGGCGCTCACTTCTCACCACAACCTGGCCTGTGTACTGAACCTGCAGGGACCAGATTCACGTTTGTCTTCTTGGTTTATAATTATCTTATGTCTTTGGGATCCCCTGGCTTCCCTCCTTCTGGAATGATAGTACTTACTCCACCAGTGTATGCTGGAAGTGTTTAACTTTGTCATTTTCACAAGGGCTCCTAGCTAAGACATTGCTTTAAGTCTCAGAGCCGACTTTAGACTTGGACTTTTTCGCCATGTAAAAATGCTAAGACTTCGGTGATTGGTTGAAATGGACTAAATGCAGTTGGTGTAATGATAAGGATATAAGGAGACTGAGGGAGATATTATGCTTAGGTCTAAAATGTCCCCTCTGAGTATCCTCTGAAGGGAGGTTGGGCCAGTTGGAAGCGGCAAGTCACCGGTGTGCACAAAGGATGCTTCCTTGCCAGGGTTCTCGCCTTCTCTCTCTGCTTCCAGGTTGCCATGAACTGACTTGACCAACTTTCCTGTACCATTCCCCTCTGCCATGGTGATCTGTATGACTGTGAACTAAACCTCCCAAAATTATGAGCCTAATTATATTTCCTCTTGTAATGATGTCAGCCATTTTGTCCCAACTCATACAGTTTCGTCAAAATATTTAAAAATTTGTGCATTCTTTTCAATTTCCTAGTTCAAATAGTTGAGTTTGTTATGTCAAGAAAATGCCTCTTCTTACCACTAGCAACTGTCAGGTCAGCCCTTCTATGATATTCGCTTGCTCTGGATTTACATGAGAATCTGACCCTCAGTTATTAGCTAATGTGTATCAGTTATTTTTCACTGTATTACTGCAAAAGTTTATACAATTGCTGACAAATGCTCAAAGGTCTACTTGAACTTCTTAAAATGACTACTAAACATACATACAAATTACATAATTATAAGAGAATTAACGTTAATCTAAAGGTGCAACAATTTTGTTTCAGTGAATTAAAAAGGGAACACTAAGATCGCCTATGCAGTCTAATAGTGAAATTCTCAGAACTATTTAAAATCTTTCATGGTTAAAGAACATGTTTAAAGCACTCATATTTCAGAACTGTTTAAAACCAACACCTATTTCTTACAAAGCATTTGTTTCTGATTACCAGAGATGGGAAGAATTAATTGTTTTAGTGCCTATACATTTTTCCTTTAGCAGATTTTTAATGTCAGGGTAAGAAACTGTGTCAAATTATGTGTTCTCTACAACGCTTATATAGCACTTTGATGAATGTTAACTGCCTGCAGCAAGTAGAAGCATTTGTGATTTCCAGTCTCATCGGAGACCTTGGCGACTGCTGCTTCCTACATGTGTATGAGCCAGGGTTTTTCCACTCAGACGAAATGGAAAGAGACCAAATACAATTCACCTGTCTTCAACTTGATGTTTCTATATGCTATATAGCAGCTAAATCTTAAATGTTTATTTGCCTTGAAAAGTCAAAATTAGATTTAATATTTGGCATCTCAGGAACAGCTCATGGAAGCTCCTAACTAGAGACCACTAGAATGCAAGTTACCTAATTATATTTGAATTTGTTTTTATTACTGTGAGAGAAATTGTTGTGTAATATTTTTGCTTGACATAAAAATAAATAAATAGCCGGGCATGGTGGCTCACGCCTGTCATCCCAGCACTCGGGAGGCAGAGACTGGAGGATTGCTGAGTTCGAGGCTTGCTGTTGAGCTCAGGGCCAGCCTGAACTACAAAGTGAGACCCTGTTTCTAAATAAATAAATAAATAAATAGATAGATAGATAGATAGATAGATAGATAGATAGATAGTTATGAGATTTGGAGTTAAGTGACATCTATTGCACTTGCCACTTTTGTAAAAGCAGTAATCAATGAGATTTTACTAGTATACTATATATTCCTACATTTGTAGATTAAGAAAAACAGCTAAATGATATTTTCTCATATGCATCTAGAAATCTCTCATATCCTAAATGATGCAATTTGAATCATACATGCTGCAATGTGGATCTTGAATGTATGTATCACAAATGCCCATGCGATAAAGGGTCGATTCCCTGTGGTGGGCATTACTGGGAGGCGGTGCAAACTTTACAATGCAAGGTCTTCTTGGAAGTCATATAGTCATTGTCAGTGTGCCACCAAAGGGGACTGTTGGGCACTGGCCATTTCCTTTTCCCCTTCTGCTCCTCGACATGAGACACCCACCACTGCCATCAGGCAAACCCAAACATGAAATCAGTGGCTCCAACCAATCATTGATTGACAGGAATGGCAAAAACTGTGAGGCAAAATAAGATTTTTCTCTTTGTAACTTAGCACATATATTGTGTTTTAATGATGGAAAACTGATTAATACAAGAAATCAGTCTTCAAAGTTTGCAGTAAAATATAACCAAGCCCTAAGAGCAGTAAAATGTAAGAAAGAATGAGTAGTTTCTAATGAATTACGCATGATAACAGACTGAAAACTGCAGCTCATTATGAAAGTGTGTATAATCTTTCTGACAAGGAAAGATTATGTCAGTGTAATTGTGGCTTTTCAGAGTAGCCCAGCCTTAATAATTAATGAGAGTAATTGGAGATTTGCAACCTATAATAATTGGCCCGTATTTTACCTATGCTGATACATTACAGAAAAGAGTGAGTTCCATAAGAAAATAAAATACAGTGATCTGTGTGTAAATCAGTCTAAAATTCCTATTTCTGAATAAATGCTCTTATCCAAATGTCATATTCAAAATTTTACTTATCGTTAAATAGCTGGTTTGATATAATTTATATAATTCCACTAGCACTCATAATAATTTAAATATAGTTTCTAGTAGATAACTATGTAATATTCATCTATCAATAAATATTTTAGTAACACTCTGTGGAAAATATTTTCCAAAGTGCTGAGAATGCATATGCAAATGACAGGCCTAACAATTACTGCCTCCACGGAGCATACTGTTATATTCATTTTCCTCTCAAGAGCTAAATGCTTTAGATACTTATTCATATATCCTTAGAAAACCCAGAGGAAACTGTAACTATATATCCAATTATAAACAGGAATACTAATATTGAGATTTGACTACCAGACAATTTCTGATATAGGGTTCTGTGCTATGTTTGACCAATCATGTGGTTTAACTCATGACAAATAAACTTCCAATTATTCTAGTATCTTAAACACTCTCCACTTGCTGGGATAAAATGTCCAACACCCATAATTGACAGGGGTAAGGATTTATTGGAGCTCACCATTTCAGTTCATACTCAGCAGGTTGCACAGGAGAAGAAAAGATGCATAACCCATGGTGTCTAGAAAGCAGAGAGAGAAAGCCGGAACTAGGGACAAAAATTACCTTTCCATCTCACTCCACAAAGAATGGCTACTATCTTGAAACTGACCAGCAGTAAATGCTAGCAAGGCTGTGGGGAGAAAGGAACCCTTCTCCACTGTTGGTGGGAAAGTAGACTGGTACCATCACTATGGAAATCAGTGTGAAGATTCCTCAGAAAACTTGGATTGGAGATCCTATTTGACCCTGCAATTCCCCTGCTAGATATGTACCCAAAAGAATTCAAAGATTCATATTACAGTGACATATGTGCATTCATGTTCATAGCATCTCAGTTTGTGATAGCTAAATCTTGGAAACAACCCAAATGCCCATCAACTGGAAACTAGATAAATAATGTGTTTTTTATATAAAATGGAGTATTACTGAGCCATAAAGAATAAGTTTGAGTCATTGATATTCAAGTAGATATACCTTTAGGACATACTCATAACTGAAATAAATAGGTCACCAGTCTTTAAATATTGTATCTTTTCTCTGGTATGAGAAACTGAAGATGTAAATGGGCTCTACAATATGTGGTAGATATTGTGAAATAGAAAATATTCACAGGGAAATGGAGTAGAGGTGTAATGATGGGAAAGAAAAAATATGATGGTAACAAAAAAAGGGAAACAAAGCTTATGTATATAGGGGCAGAGGGTTATAGGGTTGGTGGGGGAATGGGAATAAATGAGAATTAAATTGTGTTATATGCTGGTACAAATTCTCAATGTCGTGTGTGATCATGATGTATATATATATAACATATATAACATTGTTATATATGTTATATATGCTATATATGTTATATATATGTCATCCATGCACATATACATATATGCATGTATGTATATATGCATGTATATGCATACATGTGTATGCATGTGTATGTGCATGCATATGTATACATGTATGTGTGTGCATATGCATGTGTGTGTGTATATGTGTATGTGTATATACATATATGTGTGTATGCTTATATATTTTATATATGTATATATGTTTATATATGTATATACATACCAATAAAGTTTCAAGTTTAAAAACAATAGAAGATATTATAATGACCAAAAAAATTAGCTTTCAGGTCACACCTCCAATAAGCTGCCTGCAGTAAGGTCCCGCCTCCTACCAGGACACTCAGCTACTGAACTCATCAGTGGGTGAATCCACTAATATGCGCAGCACTATGCTCCAGTCATTTTCCAAACACACGAGACTTAGGGGAAATTTTAGACATAGCCATAGCATTCTTCCTGGCCACCAAAAGACACATGATACAAAGTCCATTTAGCCTTTCTCTACAAGTCAGCACAGTCATCACAGCTCTGGCATTGCTAAAAAGTTCAAGTAATGACACTCAGGACAATTTCTTCCCTAAGAGCCTCAGTGAATGTCAAAGGAAAGTTAAATACCTTCAAAATTGTATGGCATAGGGTAACCATCCCCATTTCAAATTGGAGGGTAAAGATGAATTTTCCTAAAGTAACACTGAAATTAGCGGGAAAAGCATTAAATTCTAAATTCTATAGATTTGTACCCAATGGCAGGGCAGGCTGACCTGAGATGTGAATGCAAAGGGCTTTGCCAAGCCTGTGCCCATAGCCATGCCAGTTAAAGCCCACATGGTCTCTCTCTTTGGCTGGCTCTTCCTTCTCTCTACCAGAGACATTCCTCAGCAGAAGTTCCACATTACAGGTATCTTACAATTCCTGGTTCAGGGCTGGAGATTTGGCTCAGTGGTTCCTGTGCCTGCCTCTCAAGTGCAAGCTCCTGAGTTCAATCCTGATAACCACATGCAATGCTGGGCGTGGTGACTCATGCCCACCAGTAATCAATACCACATACCACAGTGTCAGGCATGGTGGCTCACTCCTGTAATCCCAGCACTCGGGAGGCAGAGACAGAGGATTGCTGAGTTCGAGGCTTGCCTGGGCTCCATAGTGAGCTCAGGGCCAGCCTCAACCACAAAGTGAGACCCTGTCTCAAAAACAAACAAACAAAAAAAATTCCTGTGTTTTCACTGACAACTTCAACCTCAGAGCTCCAGACACTCTTCTCAGGGCTTCTGGCAGAGACGATGACCATGACGTGCATTTTTGCATGGCATCACAGACCTTTTCTTACAATTTAGATGGAAGCCTCCATGATCTCCTAATTCTCACATTCTGCACACATGACAAGCCAGAACCCCTTGGAGGGCCCTGAGGACCTTCTCCAGCTGAAACAGTACGAGGGTCCTTGGGCTCATTTCTGCAGAGGCTTTGGAGGGGCTGGAGGACTGAGAAACGTGTAAAAGCTGCAGGGCCAAGGACTCACTGAAGCTGGGAAGCATAGGTCTTGATTGTTGCAAGCTTTTCTTATTGTCCTGTTGCAAAGCATCTGATGTCCTATTAATGATAGTTTTTTCAGCAAGTGTGTTCTCCAAAGCTTCAACATCACAGGCACCTTATTTCTGGCAAAAGTGGACATGTTCCATTTCTTTTGGCAATTTACTGTAGATCTGGCCAAAACAGACCAACCTACTCATGTTGTAGCCAGAACATTAGATTACAGGCGTGAGCCACCATGCCCGGCAATATGGTATGTGGTATTGATTGCTGGTGGGCGTGAGTCTCCACGCCCAGCATTCTATGTGGTTACTGGGATCGAACTCAGGACCTTGCGCTTGCGAGGCAGGCACCAGAACCACTGAGCTAAATCTCCGGCCCTCTCCACTGTTCTTAATCCAATGTTTCAAAGGATAATAAAGCACGAAAAAGACAAGGGAGAACGTATGTAGAGAGTGCCTTCCTCGCACAGAACAGTACTTTTTTTTTTTGAGACAGGGTCTCACTTTGAGTTCAGGCTGGCCTTCAGCTCACTATGTAGCCCAGGTGAGCCTCAAACTCCGCAATCTTCCTGCCTCTCCCTCCAGAGTGCTGGGATTACAGGCATGAGCCACCATGCCCGTCACTGTATGTAGTTACTGAGATCGAACTCAGGACCTTGCACTTGCGAGGCAGGTGCCGGAACCACTGAGCTAAATCTCCAGCCCAGAACAGTACTTCTTTAAATGGGAGGTCATCTTGGAAATGATAGTTTACCAGAAAATAAGCTGAAGTCACTGAAACGGAGAAGCACATGACATGCATTTGGCCACCTGGTTCGCTGCTGGTTTCCTTCGGCTCAAGTGTCACTTGCACAAATCTTTCCAACTCTCTGTGGCTATAAGGCATCACAGCACCATCTTTCTCTCTTTTAATAGCACTTGTGCTGGTTAAGACAAAAGAGCACATGTAGTATGGGAGCTTTGAACATGTCAGTCCCTGTTACACAACTACAGGAACACAGACCTGTGGATACATCTGCTCATACTGAATCTGCATCTCTTAATCCAATACCAAAGCCAAATAGTTGATTAAATAAAAGAATGACACAGTGAGTTTTAAATTTTCCACCCAATACACACATATCAGGCTGGGCATAATTCCTGGATGAAAATACACCCCTCCACCCCATCACATTTATCACTTCACCTGCTGAGAATTCCTGACCATGATTAGATATTTTGTAGATCAGCACTTACTGAAAAAAAAAAACTGCTTTGGAACATGAACTCTTTGCAATTAAGAGAAATCTAAAGATGTTTTATATTTATGAAAGATGGTGTTCACATAGCACTTAATGATGAACCTGATCAATATCTTCGCAATTTCAGACAAGAGTACATTTTTGCTTTAACACTATGCTTTTAGTGTACAGTTCATTGAAACCTCATTAAAGTGGTGTGTCTTCAGAATAAATTAGAGAGGGACTCAAGTTGTATCCTCGGTATATTTAAACCACAAGCCTCCCGATTCTGTTTTCTCATAAATCTGCCAACTGCCTCTGTACTCATACTGTTGAAGAGTATGGCTGTAAGTGAAATGGCCTGACCAACCCAAAAACACTGAAAATTTGATGGTGACTCTTTTTGGCTTCACTATGGTACCAAACAGAAGCTTGTCTCATGAGGAGGGTAGACTACTACACAGGAAGTCTACCTTTGTGGACTTCCTGGATTGTTCAAGACATAATAAAAGATAGCTACCTCATATTGAAGAAAAAAATACGTAGCTCACCATTCAAGTACTTTTACAGCACTTTAAAGAATTAAGAACATATTTACTGAGGCATAATCTAAAATTCATATGTTTATTGTGGTACATAAAAAAAAAATCTTACTACCTTTAGGTAACCACCACCTTACTTTTGGTATCACTGACGTCTCTGGCCATACACTATTATTTCAAACATTCACAAATAGTGGGATTTGGAGAAAGATCAGGACTGTTCTGCATATGAAAATGCTTCCTCGCCTAGTGGCTGTTTTACTTGGTACCCAGAGGTAAAGGAGGGTTCTGATGAGTACAGCCCAATATAGATCTGTTTGTTTTTAAAAAGGGAGTTATGGCACTTTTCCATAACAGCTTCATATTCTATTGTACAACAGTCATATTTCTCAGTAAAATACACACATTCTAATAGTGCAAAGATTTATGATTAGACATACTTATTTGCAAGAATAATGCTACACAGCCAATCTGATTCAAATGCAGATCTGAGATATTCAAAGTGTCTGCTCATTTCTTTTTACATTATCTATCAAATATTTACATAACCAGTGTTGATTTCCAAATGTCAAAAATACTAAATCTTGGATTTTTAAATGTGAAATTCTGCCTAAAATATATTATACTGTCTCTCTCACTTCTAAACAATTGCTACTAAAATCAATCTTTTAGATTCTGGCTTAATGATCTTCTGCAAACAAACAAAAAAATCTTCATTGCCTGTGACAATACATGACACACAGAAGGCTACTTGGGACTACAGACATGTTCATGTGCTTTGGAGTGTTGATACTGAATTCTAACTTGGTTTTCCTTTCTCTTTGATCCTAGGCTCCTAGTCATTAACCTGAGTCACTTTCTATGTGTCCAATGCTAAGAGTGCATCCTGGGAACACAGTGACCCTAGACTTACTCTGATTAAGTATGAGCGGAGCTATGTTGGGCTACACAGGAAGAAGAACTTGTTGGTCTATGTGTGTCGAACCTGTGTGCACTTGACAGGGCTTGGCTGAGCCAGCTTATTTTCAACTGTGGTCTCAGTAATTGAATTTCCCAAGTTAGTGACCTACAGATATAGAGGTAGCATCTAATTAAAGGAAAGTCAGTTTATTAAAATTACATGTGGTACTCACTTTGGTAGCACATATACTAAAACTTTATGTTCATTTCCCATACTGAGATATGGTTTAAATAAATTTCAAACATCCATATGCTACAATACTATAGGGGAGTTAAAAGTAAGTTCACTTATTAATGACATAAAATTTTAAAACACATTTTGTAAGTTCATCTATACAATTTTGTGAAACCATGCATATAATATGGGGATTTAATAAGGAATAAACTTGTACCATAAAAAATACACATATTATTATTGGTAAAGGTAAGAATCACAATTCAATCATTATTCTAAATGGATAAATCAAGAAGGACATTGTACAATGCAAACTATTATAAAAATATGAAAGCAAACACTATAAAACAAATATGAGTACTAAATTTTATTATTTGGAGGACTATAATGGAGAATAATGAAGGCAAGCCAATTTTTGTTTTCACTGTTATAAATCATACATTTATCTTTGAAGCCCTGACATATTGATAAAATTTTTAAATAGTAAAAATACATTTCATCTGAAGTGATAACCCATACTTTTTTAAACAGCATCAATCCTAATATTTGAAAGAGAAGAACACATAGTTCTTATACATAAAACTAGAATATCAAAATGAAAATGTATCTTTTATGAAGCTGCTGAACAAATATACTTTTGGGTTGGGTTATAAAACCTCACACTAATTCTACACATAAGTATCTGATACATTTCTTTAGCCTAATATAAAAGGATTGATAAATTCTAATAGTATTAAGTGGTAAAGGGAAATAAAGCAATTTTTTTCCCAAGGTATGCAAGAGCTACTCAAATATTTGTGAAATATTTCTTCTGTCAACATTTTTCAAAGATTTTCATTAAGGTGAATTTTTTATTTCAATGGATCATCAACATTTGTAAAAATATATTTTTTTGGTAAAAGATTTTATTTGGACAGATTATTTTAACTCCATGCTATTACCAGATTTCTCTGCTGATGGTCTGTAAGAGCAAACAAATGAACACTCATGTGGCTACAGGATGATGACACTGAAGAGCTTCGGGTGAGGAGAAAAGCAACATATGCTCACAGGCTCCCGTACATGTCAAGTCTGAGGTGGGGTCCAGCCTGGGCTCTGGTGAGGGGCCTCTTCTGTGCTGCAGACATGATGTCTCAACACCACAACTTTTTCATTCAACACTTTTTTATTAAGTGTAACCACACATAATAAAAAAAGGCTCCAGGCTTTGGGTCTTTTTTTTTTTTTTTCCAGAGAGAGGGTCTCACTTTGTATTTCAGGCTGGCCCTGAGCTCACTCTGTAGCCCAGGCAAGCCTTGAACTCAGCAATCCTCCAATCCTCCTGCCTCTGCCTCCCAAGTGCTGAGATGACAGGCTGAGCCACCATGCCTGGCACTGTCTGGGGTCACTGTTAGAGAAGCACTAACTACTTCACTAGGCTCCATCTCCACGAGCTGAAGGAGCACAACAGGGGCCCAAACTCACAACACCTTCTTCTGCAGATTTAGAATTAAGGTGAAGTTTTAATAAACAAAAAACAACAGAGGGATAGTCTTGCAAAGCTTGAAATTAGATTTACAGGCTTCTTTCTACAAAAGGTAGTAGGAGAACTATTAAGAGAATTC
>PVIC010019265.1:0-30724 GCA_004025085.1 Thryonomys swinderianus | reverse complement strand
ATGAGGGGAAGGAATAAATATGATACAGAAAGAAAATAAAAGAGCATGTATAAAGGGGGGAGGAGGGGGGAGTGGGTAGGGATATGGGTAAAAATGAGAATTAACTTGTGGCATATACTGGTACAAATTTCCCAATGTTATATGTGATTTTGAGATGTATATAAATTGTACCAATAAAGAATTCAATTAAAAAAAAGTGTATTGTATAGTTGGGTGTGGTGGCTCACTCCTGCAATCCCAGTATTCGGGAGGCAGAGGCAGGAGGACTGCTGAATTCCAGGTTTGCATGGACAACATAGTGAGTTCAAGGCCAGCCTGAAATACAAAGTTAGATGCTGTTTCAAAATAAAGAAAAAAAGTGTATTGTATAATACTGATTCCAAATCTATTTTATAAAAGAAAATACATCAAATTTTACTTCAACCATTTTAGAACATTTTTGTAGGACAAAATACATTACAACAAAGCTTAAAGGGTGCTTTATTTGTGAAGAGTTATTTACTATAGTTTCAAAGCACTATCATTTATATTTCTTTCTAGATATAGATACTACAAAACAAAAATCATTACAATAAAAAGTGAAAAGATAAACTGTAATAGTTCAGAAAAGGTTACAAAAATAAATATATAAAAACATGTTTATCTCATTATTGTTCAAAATTCAAATGATATGTTTTACTATGAGAAGAGATGAAAAATTCATTCTTTTTGTTTTGGCTGACATTTTATTTGATGCTTTATCTGTTTATACCAATAGGTATAGAGACATATTTTTTAGTCAGAAATTCTCCTTAATAACTTAATTCAGCAGAAATTTAAATGAGTAATGATTGTAAAGGATATTAATTACAACAATTTTGAAACTGAAAAATTAGAAACAGTACAAATACCTAGCAATGGGAACTAATAAATAATATAGTCATAAAATATAGTATAATAAAGCCATTATGAAGAAGATACTCTTTATATTCCAATATTAAAAGCTAACTACTGGGCCGGAGGGTTAGCTCAGTGGTTCCGGTGCCTGCCTCGCAAGCGCAAAGACCTGAGTTCGATCCCCGGTAACCACATATAATGCTGGGCATGGAGACACGCCCACCAACAATCAACACCGCATACCACAATGCCGGACGTGGTGGCTCACGCCTGTAATCCCAGCACTCGGGAGGCAGAGACAAGAGGATTGCTGAGTTCGCGGTGGCTTGCCTGGGCACTATAGTGAGCTCAAGGCCAGCCTAAACTACAAAAGCGAGACCCTGTCTCAAAAAGCAACTATTAAACTCGGGAGGCAGAGACAAGAGGATTGCTGAGTTCGCCGCAGCTTGCCTGGGCTCCATAGTGAGCTCAGGGCCAGCCTGAACTACGAAGCGAGACCCTGTCTCAAAAAAAAAAAAAAAAAAAAAAAAAAAAAAAAAAAAAAAGCGCAACTATTAAATGGGTAGCCCACCCCAATGAAATCATGGAAAGCCAGATATGCATCCAGTTGAGTATTACCCGACTTCCTGATCCATTGAAACTTGAAAGAAAATATAAAGATGTTGTTTTAAATTACTAAATTTGGAGCTACGCAGAAATGAAAACCCAAAATATTTGCTATTGCAAATTAAGAACAATCTACTCTTCAACAAAAAGCAAAGGGAGGACATTAGCCTTACTATATTGTAGAAGGAAATGCAATCAGGGTACATCGTGTAACAGGATATATTAAAATATTGATTTTATTTATTTATTTATCTATCGATTTATTTATTTGCAACGATGGAGATAAAAAAAAATCCCATCATGTGAGACATCATGCATGTCAGGAAAGCACATCACTTACTAATAAATTGTACCCTAGCCCAGAAGGTTGAAAACTAGGCAAAAGACATTCTGTGTTTTGAAGAACAGAGAGATACTTGTTACATAGATAAATGTAAGTTTCACTGAATTCGAGACAGCAAGATGGAATCATAGACCCTTATGTGTCTCAACTGCAGATCTTTTGTTCATGGAGAGAGAAAGAACAAACGATCTCATGGGAAGGGCAAACTCCATCCGGACAGTGAGAGCTTCTGCAGTGCATGGCTGGGCTATCTCAAAAGTTCCCAAACCATGCAGCTGGACCAAATGACCCTTCAGAATCCTTTGAATTCTTTGATCCTAAATTATCTCATAAATGGCAAGACCAGAGCCTCTACGTGCTGCTAATTATCTGTGGATACTTTCAGTTTGTCAATGACCCTTTCAAGCAGGCATCTGCCACTGGGCACGATATTCCTCAGTTAATGTGGCTTTCACGGGGTGCAGGGCACTGTAACTCAAATGATCTCTTTACTTTTCATGTCAGAATCCCAAATGGTCCAACATTCTAGGTCAAAATTAACTTGAGTATTTACACATTTAAAAACTAAGATTTTTTTTTTAAAGGAAACAAAGCTTATGTATATAGGGGCCAGGTGTTGTAGGGTGGGTGGGGGAATGGGAAAAAAACGAGAATTAAAACGTGTCGTATACTGGTACAAATTCTCAATATTGTGTGTGGCCATGATGTATATGAATAATGTACCAATGAAGATTTAAAAAAAACCCTAAGATTTAACAATTAATAGTAGAGAATACAGAATCAGAGTAAATGATATATTTAAAAAAATGATCTTACATATGAGATTTATTTTGTGCCATGTAAAACTGATAATAATCATTTCATTCTGTGGCGTGCTGTAATCCACATAATATTGTTCCTAACTTGCTTATCACTGCTGTCACTCACGGCAGATTAATAAATATCTTCCTAGAAAACTTATTTAATGTACAGCTCCTAAACTTTCTTCGTTTCACTGAGAAACGTCTTCAGGTGTAGTCAGGGCACCCTCCAGTTCCCTTTGCCACCAAACCCTTAGATTTGATCTAGATTTGCCCCATTTTGTGTCCTGAGGTGCGGCTCAGAAATCCCCCCACCTTTCTCTTTCATGCTCGCTACCAGCAGCTGACACTGTGCATGTAGCACATCCTCCAACCCTCCCACTGCTTTACCGCAGCTCTCTGCTTTTCATTTCATTTCTCCTTCACTGAATTCCTTCCCTTAACTTAAATGCATTCATTTTAGACCTGACTGAATGATCTTTTGAAACATCACATATCTTTACCTGAAAATCTATACTGAAAAGAAATTAAAAACATCTCTTTTTTCTTGCTAAATCAAGAAGAATAAGCAAACCACACTTGGAACTGTATTAATGTCAGAGACAGCACTGATAAATAGGTTACCTTGTGTAGAATTTCTTCCTCATAAGAAATGATTTAATAGGGCTTCCTCTTTGGAAAAAGATGAGATTTCAAGTACTCTGCTTTTATAAAATTATATTTTAATAGGGTTATTAGTATTCATTTACCCAGTATCTTCCTACAACTCAATATCTTATTGAATGTATCATTATAACTATTTTTAAGGTACATAAGTAATGAGGGAAATTGTAACTTATCTTCAACCCTGGGATGAGTTACTGAACAGCTGAGGAATAAACTCACTTTTTATACAAATTTTCACAAGCTTACTTCTACAGACTTATTTGTTACCAAATCATAATGAAGTGGTAGAGAAATAATCTTTTATCATTTCAGTGATGGAAGATTCATCAAAAATATGAATTTTACCCACCTACCAATATTCCTCTAATATAGAATTTATCCAGGTTAATATGTGCTTAATGCAATCATCAAACAGAATTGAAAAATCTAATATAGTAATTATCACTAACAAAATATTTTGCATTTCTCTTGAACATTATTCCGCAAAATCATTCCCATGTGATTTTCACTTATCAGAGTATATTTTCTTTATAAATATAATATGAAAAGACATTTACATTTTATACACAAAGAGTCTAGGCAAGAAAACACTGGGAAGATTTGCATGGGATAATGTATTGCAAAGGATAAAGTATAGTGTGGTTCTCGCAAAGTTGTGAAATAAAGAACTATATCCTTTGCCTCTTTGTGGCGGAAAATTTAGAATCACCACAGTGAAGAAGCTCCAAACACTGATATTCCAAATATTGTGTGTATTGGTAAGCTTTTTCACTGCAAGGGAAAAAAAACTCAACATCTACAACTTAGTGTAGGAGAGGATTTATTTTGTCTCACAGTTCCTATGGGTTCAGTCCTCAGTCAGTGGGTTTCAAAGCACAAATATAGCAGCAGGACATGATGCAGCAAAGCACCTCAACGTGTGAAAGCCAGGAAACAGGGAATGGAAAGAGGCAAAGCAAGAGATAGAACCTCAAACACACACCGGCAGAAACCTGTCTTTTAATAGTCCTTTCAGAAAGAAAAACTCTAGTGAAACAGACTGGTCCGGAATTAGAAGTTTTCTATGCTTCCAGTCTAGTCACTGATGCTCTGTGTCAAACTAAGTAAATTGCACAACCAAGTCTCTGTCCTATTTATCTCTGAAGGTTTTGACCTCCATGTGTTATTGTGCAATTTCCACATCCAAGAAGTCACTTGGAACTGTCTCGTTGTCACTTTTTATCATCAGTGAGGCCAGGGCCTCTACACTGCATATAAAGTGGCACTAATTGAAACTGAAAAAAAAAAAGTGATATAAGGATGTTTTAATTCACCTGGAAAAAGGTCCCGAGATAAAATCCAACTTTAAAAAATCAGTTAAGACCACTGAATCAATGTGTAAAACATAGTAGGTTTCAGACACAGAGAAGTGAGAAATGTTATTTCAAATGATTCACATAGGCACTAGATACATATGATTGTTCACTCAACAAACTATTAGTGTCTGTCCCATATAAGGCTCTGATTAGTTCAATGAATGAAAGAAAAATCTCTGACCCTATTTGTTCTTACCCAGAGGTAAGAACAGAGGAAGGAGCCAGAAAGTAAACAATGACATAAAATAAATGCTTGAGGGATATAACAATAAGGAAAATGAAATCTAAAGTGCTGGTGTTCACTCAGTGAATTCTTATTTTTCATTTATACAGGCCAAATAGCCATTTGTACAGGAAAATTTCTCTTGTCTCCCAGACTAGCTAAGAATTGTCCATCAGAATTCCTTCCTAAAACCATGTTCTTGTCACAGGACACATGACTTGGATTTAAATCTTAGAGTGGTCATTCAGTTATGTATCATCACACTTGAAGAATTTTGCTATATCTTGTAGAAATACAACTAGGATTTTCAATATCATACATGGCATGTAATAAATTTTCAATAAAGTAATATTATTTAAGCTGACTGAATTTCTTTATGACCTGTGTCTAGTGGTCCCCACAAAGCTTCAGGCAGTTATAAGTAGTGCTTTTTCAGAGGCTGCTGAATCTAGAGGGGGTGGCTGATTCATAGTGTGATGCTAGGATGGAGGCTGCTAGGATGAAGGGTAGGTGGTTACTAAATCAGTCCACAGATTATTTTGATACCATCATAGTCACAGTAAGCTAGATAGAGTACAAGGGAGAGACAGCTTGTGTTCCTTTGCTTGCTTAGCTATCTGCTGCCCACCATTAACTATTTCCCCTCTGCAGTGGCTTTTGCCTTGCTACCCTGCTTTTGACACAGCCAATTATGGACTGAAACAGCTGAAAATTTTGAGCCAAATAAACTTCCCTCCATAAACTTTGGTTGTTGCACATTTTGTCTCAGCAAAGAGAAATTTAAGACAGAATTTTTAATTTTTTTAAAAAAATTCTCCCCTTACATTACCACAAAAAGTCTTATATAGTCTCTAAGATTTGTTGAAATATTTTTTTTAAATAGGGAACATTTCATTGGTTATTGTATATATTTAGTATAATGACAACTTTTTTTAGATTCTTAGATATTCAGTTGTACTTTATTTCTGAGGTTCTGGTCTCTTACCAATGAGTCTCTGATTATATAGCACAGGTAAAGGGGGTAGTAAGTAAGAAATTATTTGTTATCCCTCACATATCACCTTTTACATATATTGCAATATTTGAAATGGAAACAATAATATAAACATTGGCACTGTGCATTGAGTTATACTATTGTATACTTCTCCAAAAACTACCAGTAATAATCATTAGAATTAGAGTCTGAAATTGTTATGTTCATGAACTGTGCAATTAGAATGGCTCACTTTATCTCTTAACTTACAATATTTAGCAACAACAGAGTGTCACTTGAGGTCTCATTTTCTTCCTATCTTTGGGAAATAATTTCAAGCAATATTTTGGTACACACAAGTCACATTTCTTCAGTGTGTTTAGTTAAATAGTCACGTGTTTCTTTGATTTAACTTAAGTAATTATGGTATGTAAATACCTACCTTTTGAACTTGATTGTGATGTCTTTCTTTTGTTTAGCATCCATGTCTTCTTTCGGGTGGCACAGTTATGTTTCAATGTTTTCTTATTAACTCAAATGAAGACTTTCATTCACTTTTCATGTGTGCTGATACATCTCAGGGCACATATTTCCTCCAAATTCCTGTGTGGGTAGGTTATTGCCTTAGGTATAAGTTAGCTACATTGGAGACTCCAACTGGGAGCTGTTAACATCCATTCATTAGCTTTCCCTTGAAGATGATGAAGTTAGATTAAATAGGTGCATTGACATGCTAATTCGAGAAAAGTAAATCCAAAATGTAAAAATATAGAGGGTATTTTGCACTTCTAAACTTCTCTTTTAGAATCATACACATTAGAGAGGTTAACCTTAAAACCGAATCTCATAATACTGAGTATATACTGAAATGACACAGAAAACGTTCAGATCTGATTGTGAGAGTTCCAGCCATCAAAGCCATCTACCAATAAGTGTGCTGAAGTAATGTGAAGGAATCCCAAGGGTGTGCCAGTGGGAAAAAAACAGAGTTTACTATAGTAAAACTAATGGGCCGTTTTCTGTAGGGGCTCCTGCTGGTGCTGCTGTGATGAGTAACATATACCAAGTGAAATATCCTCCTCATATGTTTAACCACACATTTTCACCCCAGGGAAACAGAATGGGGTTTGTCTCTGTTAAATATGTCTGGTCTCTTTGGGACATTCTGCCTGCTTTTCTGGTTTTTCTATCACTGTTTCATTTTAAAAAAATATTTTATAGCATTCATGCAATAAACAATTCAACTGTTTTTTTTTCCTTTTTTTTTTTAGTGGGGATCACATTAAATGACTCTGTAGTGACCTCCATCCATACATCACTGTAAATTTCCTTTTAGGGTGTTAAGCTAATGGATCCAATGCTTACCCTAAGACAGCCATGTTGCAATAGTATAGCTGAGTGTGCACTATTTTTTAACATGTCAAAAAAAAAAAAAAAGAAGAGGAAGAAAAGAAAAGGTGTTTGCTGATGGTCATTCTTTACTGCAGGCGTGGGAAGTTACATTGTTTGGAAAAGTTTATAGTTTTACATGTGTTCCCCATTAGTCCTACTTTTTATGTTAAGGAAATTATTTCTTTAGGATGTCATCTTGAGCCTTATGGTACCTAGAGAAGAGTTAAGAAATCTGAGATCCCCTAGAACATGAAAATGAAATCATAATGCATGTTATTTTTGTGAACACCTTGCACAGAGTTTGCAGATGGGTGTGTAGGGGAGGGTGTACCACAATAGAAAACACAGCTATTCATAATAATACAGAGAATGGATTAGAACATCACGTCTGCTAAAGATAGTTTTGTTCCATTTTCTACCTGTTTTGTAGACTGTTCCAGATCTTTAAAGGGCACTCAATGAATCTACTTTAATGGGTTATATAATGGACCTCAGGTTCAACTTTATAAATAGAAAAATGACTTTTTAAAGATTTGTATTTTCTTTTCAAGAAAAAAGAAAAATCATTTCCACTTCCAATTTACATCATCTTGACAACTCTAATTCCAGCCCTTGCCCCTGCAGGGTTGGTAGCTGATTAGACTAATACAACATATAAAACCCATAAAAAGTTATTGCTGATTAATTTTTAACCTACTCTCTTGTGGAGAACTTTGACAATTGTCCCAAATGCATTACAACTGAAATGTTTGTTCTAGGATATCACTCAAGATCAAGATTGATGGCTATATTATTTGTAACTCATTAAGAATTTTAATTTGTGGAAATTATTTCACTTTCAAATTCAGCCAGTGTAGGATGCAGGAGTCATTGGCTTTGCAGCATTGATTGCATTTTTTCCAGTAGTTCTTTCGTGGTTGTTTCTGGGTTCAGTTCTACAAACCTTTTACTTATGGTGTATTTCTTGGCTTTGTTCCCCTTTCTGTCTCTACAGGTCACAGTGTTTGACAGAACTGCAGAGAGGAGAGAATGCCTTGCTACCAGACTTTCCACTTGAACTAAAGCCTAAGTCAAGTTCCAAGTGAAAATTCCTTAATCAAAATTGGCAGCTTACATATGGTCTCTAGCTTTAATATAGAAAAACAGACCTCTAGAAAGGTTGAAAAGAGCAAATTTACTTGTCAGTTACATACTTGAAAAGAACTTTGGTTCACAAATAATTATTTCTTTGATGAAAGTGAAAATAATGTAAATAAGAACGATAATCTCTCAAGTGCTCATTTTAGTGCCAATATGCCAAGTGCTTTAATTTGAGATAGAATAATTCTTTATATTTTTTAGGAAATTCATCATATAGACTAGAAATTAATGTCAGACCCATTTTCCCTTCCCATGAAAGCTTGAAAGCCTACCTATTCAAATACTGCTGACTTAGATCATGATGATACCTTTATCTAATGATAAATGATTTTCAAATTTAAGGAGCTTCCAAATTCATAACCGTACTGTGACAAATCCTCTCTCAGTTTGAATGTGGTCTCTGTGAGGTTAAAGGGTTAGCTTAGCTATATTAGTTGTCCTATATCAGAAGGGTTGTTCATGTTCTTAATATTAAAACAATTTTGAAATCACTTTTAGGCCTTTCCCTGAGTAGAGCTCAATTACAATATTGGGCTACAAATGTTTAGAGATCCTAGCTTATAATATTACAATTATTTAAGGTGAGAATTATTTGGTCATTTATGGTATTACAAATCAATTGACAATGATAACTAAATTATCCAACATTACATAAATTCTATATTGTAAAGAAGGAATGAGAAATCCTGACTTATATGCCAATTCTCATTCATGAGCTTTACAAAACCTTGAAAGGCAAAGATTACATGTTTTCTTTTGAGACGAGGAAAATGCAAAATGAGACTATCCATGTAAGTGTTTTTAGTTACAAGGCAAAAGGTAAGGCCTTGGAACAAACTAGTTACATCCCTAGAACAATATTTTATAGCAAGTGCTCTTGAGTTATAAGCATTCTGAGGAAGGAGAGTTTCATTAAACAGATTTGTTTACAGTAGACATCCTAGAGCTCTTAAGAGAAACTCCTAATATGTTTTGTGAATCTCTAAGATGCAGAAAGTATTTATAGCCAAAATTCTTTGACCATGATCTCATACTTTTGGGAAACATTTTGTGAGATTAACTTGCCACTGAATGTACTTGAAAATATTTGCTAGTAATAAATCATTGCTTTCTCTGAGGTTCTCTGACAAGCACCCTATCATCTATCACTGAAATTAGGGCCCACTGCCTTTCAGATTCATTCCATTTTAAGTACGTTTTACCAACTGTGAAGGTATTCTCTGTTCTACCCTGCTCTATCTACATGCAACAAATACATATTATTTCCATTTATCTGGTACTGTTCTTGGTATAAGGAAAAAACCTGTAAACCTGTGTATTTTTATTTTAATCGAATTTAGAATGTGAATGATTGATAATAGATATATACTTATTTTTAATTATTATAGGTAAGAAGGTATACATAACGATTACTGGGACATTGTTCTTAATCTGGTAGGTGAAGAAAATATCTGTGAGGCGCATTTCTGCTGAAACTAGAAAGAGGAGTTGGAAATGGACATTTGAAGAGGGAGAGATCTGAAAGAGGGGAAATAGACCCGCAAATTTGGGAGAAATTTTAAGTTGTACCGAGTAGACAGCAAGAGATGGCAGCATGACTGGAAAACTGCGGAGAATGAAGCAATATATTTGGAATGGCAGGAAAGTAAGAACTAGATTCCACAGGCCTGGAAGTTGCAACAAGGCTGTCAGATGTTAATCACAACAAGTGAAAATTTTGGAAGGGTTTTAAGTAAGGAGTGATAAGATTAAAGGCTTCTTTGAAATACCCTTCTGGATGGTACATGCAAGTAACATTGGAGGAGACCACAAAAGAGGCATTGTCCATTGTCCTTCTAGATAAACCCTGAAGGGTATTTGCCCTGCACACAGTTTCTCAGACCCCTCTAACAATACTTGGCACATGGTAAATCTCTATAAATTTTTGCTGAATGAAGGAATACATTCAATGAAGGGCCTTTTCCTGCATTTTTGGCAAAAGGTGGTAACACATTAGACTTAGTGTTGAGATAACTAGACGTAGAACAGAGATGTTTCATCAGTGGATTCATTTGAACATCCCTCCCAAGTCAGGTGGACATGGCTTTTGATGATAGCCTTTAATATTGTCTCTACACAGTTTTAAAAGCTATTGAATTATTGTTCCTAATATATATGTGTGTTACCTATAAGGTTTGTCTAAAGCATAATTAAAGTTTTAAGTGACATTTTAAATAAAATATGGGGAAATTTCTTGCCCTGGCCTCACTGTAATATACTCTTTCATATGTTGAAACTCCCACATTTCATTCACACAAATGTGATCTTATTTGCAAATAACATGTTTAGAAAATTAAAATGAGGTTAGTAGGGTTTACCATAATCCAGTATGACTAGTGTCTAAGTTAAAAGGAGAAATTTGAGGAAAAGCACATACAGAGGGACAGCAGAATACAAGAATGAACATCAGTAACTGAGGACTCCTCGCCACACCCTCACTGCAGACACTCCAACTGAAGTCATTAGATTTCAAGCCGTTTGCTGTACTTGGTTAAGTCGGGCATAGCAAACTGATGCAGAGCGCACAAGAGCAGCAAGGTGTGCAGATTGGATTTACTGCTATTTGTGTTCTTTATTCTTGCTGAATCTGCCAAATTTAGCCACATAGGCTCATTGCTACTGAGTTGAGTGAATAGCTAGGTTTATAAAGACATATAAATTGCATTTTAAATATCTTATCTGAAAGTTGGAAAAATGTGGAAAGGACACATTGTCATTTTTTAAAAAGCAGAATGGGTATTATTTTATATTGAGGAGACAGTTATTTCTTTGTGTGGTTATTCAGAATAAATACACTGGCAAGGTCACCTGAGCATTAGTTTGAGATGGTACAAATATATGAATTCTGAACATTTATGCTGTTTCCAGACAGATTTTCCTCACATTAACTGTGAATATCTCTTCTTTGTCTTCTTTAGCATGTCTGAGTCACCACTTTTTAAAATACTAATGGCTGTAAAAATTACAGGTCTCTTATTGCTTAAATAACATAAAAATTAGAATTTTCTTCATATTATATTTTCTTCAGAATTGGAGAATATAAACACCAAATACTATGAATACACAATGATTTACAAGCATCTTGAATTTCATGCTGTTAAATTAGCCAAAGTCTAAAATCCTTCCAATTATGTTTGTACTTACCTTCAATATTTTTCTTAACCACAGTGTTCAACATTTTATAAAAAAGTTTTCAGATGTGATACACTAATTTTTAAAATCATCGTCAAGACAGATAATACAGAAATCCAGTTTCTAAGATATAATTCCTCAGTTCTAAAAATATTAACATATTGATATATTTTCACTATTTTGGGGAACAAGAAATTACATAAATTCTTCTCTAGGTTTCCACAGAGTTGTAGACTGACCAGAATAAGAGCACATGTCATGGAAATCACAGACACAATTGAAAGTCTCGTTCTTATTCTACCAGACAAGAAATGCTTTACAGAATAATTCAAACCTGAGTTAGAGTAAGAAGAATGTGTCTGCACATACACAAGGAATTGCACAATTCAAGGCACAAAGAGATTGTGAGCATATTTTAAGAGAAAATAAATATCAGTCTGATTAGATATAGATAAGAAGTGAGCGATGTTAGACTGTGTGTATATCAGCAACGACTGCCAGGCCTCAAATGCTACGAGTCAAGGTGCATGCACCGGAGAATGAAGAGTAAACACACTTACTCCAGGTGATCTAGAGGCCACCAGTGTGGCTTCTCCCACTACCTTAGTTAGGATTTAGTACTCATCTCCCTCCATGCTTTTAGCCTGCTTTACTTTTACAGCACGTCCCACTCTATCAGGCATTGTTATAGAACCGTTCATTTAAACAGCTTTATTAAAACCTTTAATATGAATACAGGGGATAACAAAACTTCAGTAAACATGAAACCAACTGAAAGGCAGATGGAAGAGGTTGGATTTTTATACAATGAGAAAAACATAGGGGCTGAAAAATTTTTAATTGTTTTTCTCAAATAAAATATTATGAAGTCACCCAGAAGCATTAGAATTAAATACATATCAACCTTGAATCAAGAGAGCGAGGTAGGAGATTCTTAACATGTCCCCAACCCATCCTCTTTTGACTACCCTCTTTGCTGTCTGCCTAACCATTTTAACATATCGACATGACCATACACTGTGCTGCTTAAATACCAGTCATCTCGTTAAACTTCAGAGTCGAGATCAAATTCCCTAGCAAGTCATTCAAGGTCCACAATAAGTCAAGTTCACTATCATTCTGGTCTGATCTCTTAATGTCTCTTCTAAATCTCAAGAGTTTAATAAATGTTGACCCTGCCCACAAGCGCACCAAAATTCGTTTCCTCCTTTAAACAAGTTATAAATATTTATTGCTTCAAAAACCATTATCTGTCCTGATGACCTCCTACATGCCTTTCAAGGGTTATTTTAAATGTGGCCCCTTGAAGAAAGCTTTTGTAGTATTTTTCCCCTACCCACACTATTCTCTGTTGATAACAACTTATATATCTGTACATGCAGACTTAAATGTACCCTATCTCAATTTTTATCTGCATCCACATTTTGTGGGTTAAATAATGAGGCTCGCGAAGGTTGATTGACTCTGTAGCCATGGCGTCTACAGGACAGTGGCAGATTGTGAACTATTAACACATGACTGGTGTGTGATTTAAAGAATTTTGTGACTAAGCAATAAGTAAATAGAGATGAGATAGTAGAAAAACTTTTGTTGAATTTTTCCTACATTATCTGAAAGTTTCATTTTTAATTTTTACTCAACATGGGAAATGAGGTGGGTATACAAAGCAATAGTAAATTAATAAAGGCAGTAGCTTAGGAGTTAGTGGTAAGCTTACTATTAATTTATTCTACAAGATATATCAGGTTATTTGAGAGAAAATGCTCTGGGATATTTGCACATACAAAAGTGGCTCTTATAGTACAGAGGTAAGCAGGGTGGGAAGGCAGAGATTTAGAGGTGATAGCTCTAAATTCCAGACTAGGTATGGATGTGGAAAGAAAAAAATACAATACAGAGGGAGCAGACACCAGTTTAGAACTAGGGTTCTGGGCCTTGAGGGGAACTGTGAACTCACTTTCACATCAGAAGTGATGGTGACTGTTTCCTTCTGATTTGTGAGAGAGGGAGAGAGAGAGAAAGAGAGAGAGAGACAGAGACAGAGAGAGAGAGAGAGAGAGAGAGAGAGAGAGAGAGAGAGATTTCAGGAGTTTAACTGAAATGGAGGATTTGGAACTCGGAGACTGGAAGGCGTCATTCGATAGCAATTGCAATTTCCATAGGTGGGAATCAGTCATACCTACAACTTCAAAAACCGGAAAAAGATGGTTGTGTGCATAAGTATCTCAATCTGGAGGACATCATTTCCTTGCTTCTTTTTCTTTCTTTCTGGCACGATGCTACCAAATTCTGAGAGCTGAGTCTGCAGTCTCAATTTTGTGATGGGGGGAAAATAGCAAAGTTGGGGCACTCCAAAAATGAGATTTTCATTTCTTCTTCAGTCACATACAGACTTCAGAATTAAGAATTCCCTGGGCAAACATCGTTTTTCTTCTGAGTAGTTGTGTCTGTCCGCATGTTTCCCTACCTCTACTCTCTAAAAGATTAGATTGGCAGAGAATTCTCCAGAAGTGTCAAGAGTAGCATTTCCAAGATGTGTTCCCTGTAACACAGTTGCTATAATCTATTTAAAAAAGAAGTAATCCTTAAAGAATGACAAGGTTCATTTATTTATGTGCAAAGGGATACACCTGGAGGACACACTAATAAGTGAAATAAATAGATCACAGATATACAAATACCAGATCTTTTTTTTTATATGAGCACCTGTAGTTATAAAAGAGCTCTAGAATGTATGATAGTTTTTGTAGAATAGGAAATACCCCCAAAAAATTTGATGTGGGAACGTAATGAGGGGATGGAATAAATATGATTCTGATAAAAGTAAAAAAAATATATGTATATAGGGGGTGTGGGGTGTGGATGGGTACAGATGTGGGTAAAAATAAGAATTGAACTGGGCCGGAGATTTAGCTCAGTGGTTCCGGCACGTGCCTCGCAAGTGAACTACAAAGCGAGACCCTGTCACAAAAAAAAAAAAAAAAGAAAAAAAGAAAAGAAAAGAAAAAAGAAAAAAAAAATTGACCTGTGTCACATACTGGTAAAATTCCCCAACATTGTGTGTGATTGTGAGCTGTTTATATAATGTACCAATAAAGAATTCAATTAAAAAAAGAAGTAATCCTACTCAAATATTTGTATTTTTAAAAAAGCAAGTAAAATATGTATTTTCTTTACTACAAGATTGCTCATAATCTCTGTTATGAACATGATGAATATCAGAAAAATATTCCTCTTCCCCAGTTTCCTTCTTATTTTCTTTCCTTTCTTCTTTCATTCCATCTTTTCTTTCTTTGCTCCTTTTCTTCCTTCTTCTTCATTTCTCGCTTCCTTTAATTGGGAGAGTATTTCAATGGGCAGTTTCCTTTTAATTTAAAAATTTTTAAGAACATTAATGAACCTTTTGTATATAAGTAAAATGGATTTCAATTAAGAATTACATATGGAAAATTAAAAAAATACCTCTTGGGAAACTTTATTAACAGAATGTTTGAGTTAAGGATATCTAAATTTCCTCATTTCAATTTGCAAACTCTTATAATCCAAGACTCAGCTTCTTTGAAAACATGAGAGGGTTTAAGATACAGGGATGTATCAACATTTTTAGTACAACAGAGATATTAAATATCTTTCTGGTTTCAATAGTGAGCATTTCTGTGATTGGCTCGGGGATATTTACTCATGGAGATACCAGTGGGCAGCGGTGAATTCACCGAGAGGGCCCAGGTCATTCTGAAAAGCATGGGATGGCTCCGTGCTGTCCGCCTGCACAGCTTCGCTCATGTTCGGGACAAAGACAAGCCTGTCTATAGTTTCTGATTTACACTCCACACTAGTCGCATGTAAAGAGGAGAGATGCCTGTTACCCATCCACCACGAGTCTCCGTCCTTCTCCTTGGCCTCTGTCCTTCGCTGCAGATGCAGTCAGCCCCTCGCGCTAGCGCCCCCTCTGGGTGCATGTTCCCCCCGCTGCGTTCCTCACCCCTTCTGGTTTCGAGTCACTTCCTTCCACGCCCGGAGGCCTGTGTTTCACATTGAACTTACTCAAGGTTCTTGTGTTTGATGTATCGCTTTTACTTGCCTGGCAGCACTTTTTCAGGGCCATCTTTGCCCTCCTTGTTTGTTAAACCTACTGAAGAGAAACACTGGCATTATCTGTGTGAGATTGCTTTTAGGAAGTGATTCCTTTTGTGAAATTTGCCCGATTCTCAAGGTAAATGCACCGCTTGGCATTCCACACTGCTGTGGTCTGGAGTGTGTCCAGCACTGCAGAATGATACAGGTACGGGAAGGGCGGCGCAGAGCAGAGAAGCACTTCTTTCGTGGGGACCTTACCCTCTCTGCACGTTCTGAGCCCTTTCTGGGCTCCTCTCAGCCTCCCAAGACCAAGAGCGATGACTTTCCCTTGCACCAAGACACACCTGTTCCAGAGCGAGTCGTTCAGACTGAACTCACAGGAAGACTGAAAATGCCGACTGCACGAACATCAAAGACTTAGTGACTGAGATATAAAAGAGCCAGTTTTAAGTGTTTCATTAAAATCGCTGCAAATACTATGCATAACAATTGACAAAGAGCTCGTGAAGCTGCTTGTCTTATAAATGAGGTTCATCTATGGAAATGGCTTGGTGCTGCCAGAGCGGCTGTAATCAAATTGGGGACAGATGAGTTCTGTAGATGTAGCTTATTTCATTAATTTACTACTGCTTAGGGTTCATAGTCAATGGCCAATTGATATTATTTGTGACAACGCTAAATAAAATAAGTAAAGGAAAATAAGTTGGGTGATATATTGCAGAGATAAATCACAAGCCGGCATGTGGGGAGATGAAACCCTCCAGCAGAAGCACTTAGCACACTTCATTTGATTCTCATTCGTCAGCCTTAGTGCCTGTGGCTAAAAAAAAAAAAAAAAAAAGAAAGAAAAAAAAAAGAAATGCAAAGGTAAATGAACACCAACATATGATTTGCAGCCGTGCAAGAGAGACCAACCCAAATAAATCAAGGTTCCACTTCATTTCAGGCATTGGTGTATTCATAATACATGACTTTTACAATCAAGCTCTGCCATTGTAAACAAACCCCAATAACACACACACCTGCTCCAAGAGACAGGCAGGTACCGTTGGTACAGAGAGAACGAGGGAGAACGGAGGTTTGACACCAACTGCAGCTACTTGGCGCGGTTTAAAAGGAAATGGACAGCGAGGTTTGACAGAGCTCCCGGACCTGAGCAACAATGTTGCAGTTTGTCTCTGACTGTGAGAAGCCGCCTCCGCCTGCGGAACATGAGGAGTTAAAATATTTAACCAGACTGCATGCGAAGCTTTGTTACAATTTGTAGGAAGACTACATGAAGGTCTTTTTCACTTCTAATTTTTCAGGAATTGAAATAGGATGGAAACTTAAGAAAAAGGAAGAATAAACAAGAGAGAGGAGTCTGTTACGTGGAATAGCCGACAAAAATGGTTTCATTACCTAGCTGTGAGGAAGGCGGAGATAGGAGACCCTCTTGAGCCGCCAGCCTGAGACCAGCTTGGGCAGCTCAGGGAGAAAGAACCCTACGGAAAAGAAACAAAACAGCTGACAACACTGAACTGGATTGCCATTTTAGTTTTAGTAGAGTGTAACCTCCATTTTCTTTTGAAAAACATTTATCTGGCATAAATGAAATATAATAAAAGACAAAACCAAGGAGTTTCCCGCTATAAACATCTCTCTTTAACTAGTAGATGGGGTTGTCTGCCATAAACATAATTCTATCATTGATTTCTTTTCACTATTATGAGACTTGGAGGAAGAGAAATCTTTGACCGAAAATAAATGGACAAAAAAAAAAATGCTTGAAATTAAAGCATTTCAGAGCTAGATGGAATTAGTGTATAGATCATATAGAGGTCCAACTTTCCAGTTGTGTGAAAAAAGACATTTTCAAATGTTAATAAATTCAGTTAATCAAGGTTAACGAATAGATTAACAACAAACCAGGCTCTAGACTGTAGCATCCACTTTAGTGAATGATTTTCACACAACCAGATCAAGGGCTTCAAAATTTAAGCTCATATGTGTGCTTAAATCATATCCCAAAGGCTTATTTAATATGCAAACAAAACAGATGACTGTTACATCCCCTTATATATACTGTGAATGTGTGTACATGAATAGGCATGTGCATATATAAATATGCATTTTATATATACATATATTTATATACATATGTAAATGAAATATACGTATTATATATAAATACTTACTATATATGTATGTATATAAGTATTTCATATTTCATAATGTATGTATATATGCATTATATATATGTATATATGCATTGCATATATGTATGTGTTACATAAATATATATGAAATATATATGTATTACACATATGTATGTATTCCATATATATTTCTTACACATATACGTATGTATATGGAATACATAGATATGTATACAGTATTTCATAGACACTTGTACATACGTGTATATGATGGACTTTTAAATTTTAAGTTTTCTTAAAGCATAAAGCAGTATTTTAATTTTACTCAAATACTTGTTTCAGGAAGTACCAGTGTGGTTTCCAACACCAGAGCAGTCTTCTTGATGTTATTTTAAACCTTGTTGTATTTAACTATCTTCTCTTTTGGTCAAGTTGAAGTCCTGAGAAAGACACTGAACTGAATGGTTGTTTGTCTCGTGCCTCGTCTCCAAAGGGTTCGCGTGCACGGAGCCCACGCTAAGAGGCTGTCTTGAGTGGCAGTGACAGCTAAGTTGCCAAGTGTCTTACATGCTCTTCAGAGATGATATAACTTCTCTCCCACCCAGTATCTGTATTGAGATACTGCTTCTGGTATTAATATTTGATCCCTAGTTGCAAAAGTATTACAAATTACCAAAACCAGGCATCCATGCTCCCTGAAGTCAACATTATATATTTCTGAGGCTTAAATAGGTGTTTTCCTAAGAGCAATATTCTCCATAGAAAACAAGTTTTCAGAAGGAAAGCCGAAACAGTTGGATTTCCCTTCCATTACCACTGAAATTGCACTTCTTTTTGTTAATGATTGAATAAATCAGAATTTCAGTGGTGTATTCTCAGCATTTTCTGCTATTTATTCCATCTGTTATGGGAAAGCACCAGCATCTTGAGAAATAACCAACTTTATAGTCAAAAAGTATAGTCGGCAAATTTAAGCTGTTTATTGTGGGATAAAAATAACCATAAAGCAAACAAGCTCTCTTTGTGTGCCCCTGGTTGGGGAGCTCTTCCAGAGCCTTGAAAGAGTTGGGCTATAAAACACCCTAAAAACTATTCCTCACAGTCTTGCCTCATTGGTACGAAACTGTTTCTTTCATTCTGATTAGTTTGACTACTGGTTTGCCTGGGGATTAAGTAAACTAGTTCACTTCCAAAATTCTTTCCCCAAAGAGAAGCTCTCTCCTTCCTTTCACGGCTTTCAGTGTCAGCCCCTGATCCCGAAGGAGATGGTCGGGTGGGGGTAAAATTACTTGACCAGAACTGAACACAAAAATAAAAATCCAAAGAGCAAAGAGCAAGAAGGCTTCCTGCAGCACTGCTGGGAAACTATTCTAATCACCAGCCCCACCCCCATTCAGGTTTCCTCTACCTGTTACAAGTCATTTATTTTTATGACACGTGTAATGAAAGTGACCTATCAAAAGGATTTTTATCGGGCCGGAGATTTGGCTCAGTGGTTCCAGTGCCTGCCTCACAAGTGCAAGGTCCCTGGTTCAATCCCCGGTAACCATATACAACAGTGCTGGGCGTGGTGGCCATGCCCACTGGCAATCAGTACCTCATACCACAGTGCCGGGCTTGGTGGCTCAAACCTGTAATCCCAGCACACGGGAGGCAGAGGCAGGAGGATTGCTGAGTTCAAGGCTTGCCTGGGCTCCATAGTAAGCTGAGGGCCAGCCTGAACTACAAAGGGAGACCCTGTCTCAAAAAAAAAAAAAAAAAAAGTTTTTATTTAAGGTTTGGTAAGCTCAGTAAAAGACGTTGGAATAGAGTGTTTTCCTTGGTGGAAACAAAAGAAAAGACAAGTTTAAAAAAAAAAAAAAAGGTAAGCAAAGTAATACAGTGCTGGCAAAGAAGAAAAGCTAGATGAGTGGTTGGTCCAGCTGTAACTGATTTGCTGACTACACACTTAACCTGGGCCAAGCACAAGCTGTATTTGCGTTCTTGCATTTTTCACATTCAAATCCTGCCAGTGCTCTCAGTGGCTGTTCCTTAAAGTGTAGCCTTTGGTAATTTTATATTTTCCATCGACCTATGTTAAATATTCTCCCCAAATTTGCAATCATTAAGCACGTTAGTGCCTTGAATGACAGAGAATCCGGCCTGAGAACTGCTTTTCTTTCGTGTATTTGTCTGATACTAAAGCTTGAGGGGAAATTCTGAGTGTTCTTTCCAAACATACTTGTAGATTATTTCCTTGTTTGGCCAGTGAGTGGAATTTACCATCACTTGGGAAAAATTCTGAAGTCAAGCTGCGAAATTGAACGAAATTTTCATCAGCAAAAACTGAGTTTGAAAAACATGTGTTTCCCCATTGGTAAAAGGAGGATGCAGACACATAAGTTGGAGGGTTGAAGCCTCCATTATTCTTTCCTGGGTAACTGTTCGACAGCAAAGGAAAGAATGGAAAGAATGCCAGCTGTGGCGCCCAAAGCAAAACGTCCATGAGTGAGTGAGGGATAGAACTCAGACGAACAGTCCAGGTGTCCACCTTTGATCTTAACACGCAACATTTGTATCCACAGCAGAAAAAGAGTGACAAGCCCCAAAGGACGGGTCACTAGAAAACATGGAGAAGGAAAGGGAGCAGGGAAGAGCCTTAAGGGATGTGTGGAGGCTCATGTGGTGTTCACAGAAATACCCTGGACAATAATTCCAAAAGTTTCTTTCATAAAGGAAATAGTATAATTGGCTATTTCCTAAAACCACCTAAGTCCAGGACAAAGGATGTGTTATGGAGAGTAACAGTGACTCAAGTTTTTATATTTTATAATTTTTTGTTGATCTTACCCGGCACCTATAAGTCTGTAAGATATGTGACAATTAATCCAGAAGAACTTAGTGCTAGACAGGTTAAAACATTTTCCCAAGGGACAGAATGATACTGGCAGTCTGTCACTCTATTTTTTCATACTACTGAATCATCCAAATTTACCTCCAGAAGTAAAATTTTACAGCCTCATCATTCTCTGAGGAAATATGAGTTATCCAGTTTGTGAAGAAAGAAACATATTTTGCAAGAATCCATACTGTGAACATCAGGTAATACATAGAAAGTTAGGAGGAGCTTTTTTCCTAGTAATTAAACTCTTATGGTCAATTCAGTCTGTTTCTGATTGATAAATGCACAGTAACTTTATGTCTCACTGCTCAAACATTATTATTCATGACTATTCTTTTACTCATGGGTGCTGAGATCACTCTGTAGCTCTTCTTTGCAGAAGAGAAAAAAATTGACATTATCATCATCATTACCAATTTAAAAAAAACATTTGCTAAAGCTTCAATCTGTGCACCTGTTGTTGCTTTGCAAAGTGGGCTACCAGACATACTTCCTGTCCACTGGGATCTCAGAAAACAAAAGAAAGCAATGGAAAGGACGAACAGACAACTAAACAAGCAATGAGACTTGCACATGAGCACATATGTGCTAGTCCCTATTTGCATATGGAAATGTCGACTTTGTAGATTTAAGTTAATGATGTTTTGCTTTTGTCAATCCATTATGAATTGTCAGCTATTAAAATCTGGCCCCAAGTGGTATCTTGGTGCAGTGACTTGCCCGGTCCTGCTGTTTTGTTGTGTAGGTTAAGCTCATATCCCTCATACCATGCTTCAGAGAATTCTTAGCTTTATAAAGACCATACATCCAGGTTCATTGATGTTTTAGAAACTAGCTTAGCCAAGTGTCATGTTTTTAAAAGATTTTATTAGAATGTAAGCAAATGATAAACTAAATTATTCACTGGTCTCTTCTAATAAGGTAGAGCTCAAGAACATTTGTGAATTCAAAATGAAGTTTAAGCCAATTCCTATTTCCAACTCTGAAAGAAGAATTGGAGACAAAATATATTTTGCTTAAGTTTTCAGTTTTCAATACTATGAACAGACTGATTCCTATATTAGGAGCCCTCAAGTCATTAAAGATCTACTATGCTTTTTCATGTTACCATTTAATGCATAAAATAAAGTGGAAAGAAGAAATCAAAATGTTATCAATTATCACTATGCAGTAGTTAGTATGTTTTTCTTATTCAATGCTGATGCAAAAATATGGACTAGGTGTTATTTGTATGAAATCTCATTGAATATTCATAACTGTGTGGAATAGAAACTATCTTACCACATACTCCAGTATCTTGTACTGATGAAAACATCCTGTTTCCAAAGCCACACAAATAACTCAGAAATAGAGAGAACATTGAAACACAGTTTACCAATTCCAGAGTCCATAGATTTAATCCCTACTTTTCTATATTGAGCATAAACTTCTCTTAAACATGTCCCGTTTTCATTGTATGCAGCTTCTTTTCCTCACAGAATATGTGTCTCTTGAGTAGGCACTGACTATTGAGCGCTATGAGACCGTCCCTAACCCTTTCCCTCCCCTCTCTCACCCGGCCCTTCCAGTTTCATCCTCAGGTCTCTCCCTCAGGTCTCTGCTCCAACTCCAGGCTAGAACAGTTTCCAACCAGGCTCACAAAGATGCGCCTGACGGGTCTCTGCTCAGGCCCCACAGGGTCTCCCTGAAGCTGAAGCAAGGGCCCCTTGTGCCCTCACATATAAGCAATTTGGAAGGGGGAGACCTTCATGTCTCTGCAGGGCAGGAGGCAGAGAGGAAAGCCATCTGCCTGTTGGCCTCCACATAAACTGTTCTGAGGCACACTGCAAAAGCCTCCATAAAAGCATGAAGAGAGAAACAGCGGTCTTCCCGTCATCACGTGGCTTTCCCACATTCCTCTCAGCTCTCCGTCCCTCTGTGGCTCAGGCTGCTCCTGACCTCACACGTCATTCGTATTCTAGTTCTCTGTTCTGTACTCAGGGGGCTCAAAGCCAAGACACTATGTTTTATTTATTATCCTATGCTAATCTGCTGTTAGTATATCAGATAGAGTACATACTATGAATCACTCATAATAGAATTTATTTTGTTTTTGTTTTGCATTTTCTGACAGACTCTCGGATGAAAGGAAGTTAAGAAACTTTTTTTTTTCTTCACACTTCAAAAACAGTGACGGCGCTGACTTGTCGCCAGGGCTGTGTTGCTTCGGAGGCTGGGAACTGGGGAGAGTTGGATCAGTTGTGATCACTTCAAGAGGTGTCACGTGGCACACACAGCCAGAAATAGTAACCTCTAATTTCCTTCAGGCTGAAATCAATGTAACTAGAACTATTGTTTTCTAATTGCAAAACCTATATTCCTATTATTGAAACTTGCCACATGATGTCTACAACTCATTTCTTTTTCTCCTCCTCATCATTCTTGATTTTCCTGATATGGATAATTATTTTTGCACAGATGGAGAGCTCACATTCCAAAGTAAAACAAACCCAACTTATTGGTCCATATTCAATTTGTCATCAGACAGATATCTATCTTTACAATAGCATCATAATTAGGATCAATTAAAACAATTTAAGAAGATCTTGTAAGAGAAGCTGAACCCTGAAGAGCAGTTGAAACTGAACTCTTTCTGTTACCCCTGATCGTTGTTCGAATGCCTGTGGGCTTTCTGGCAATAAAGTATGCTGGTGTCAAGGATTAAAACAGGGCTCCCTTCAAAAGCAATAAATCCACTTTAAAATATGTAAATGAGTTTCACTTACCACTGACCTGGAGGTGAAAAGTTCTGTATCAAATTACTAGCAGCCCCAGTTACCCATTCTTCTATTCTGATTCTCATTAAAAAGAGCTGAGAGCTGAGCTATGTTGAGCTGAGAATGCTCATTTATATCACACTGAAAAAGTAAAGAAGATGTATTAAGGGTACGCCATAGAAAGCCCTCACTATGGAAAACAAAGAAAAGGAGGCTTACATATTCCTTTCCAATAATATATACTTTTTTTTTTAGAATTTACTTCTCCTTTCAATGTTTTTATTTCCTGCCAATTCATGTCGAATGAAAACCATTTGTAACTAGACTTCCTGAGACTCAAAGTTTCCTTCCCTTTTCCTGCTTGAGTCACCATTTTCAGTCACCATCGGAAACGTGCGGCACGCAGCCTCAGATTGGCAGATGCCCCTCGTTGCCCGGGTAGCTGCACCTGCACCCAAGCGTTCTGGTTACCTCCTCAAACCTCTGTCTTGCAACTAACAAGGCTGCTAGAAAAACCACATCAAAACTCCTTCCCAAGTGTATTGTGGCACAATGGTCACTTTATACTTTCATTTATTTTTCTGGTCTTTCTGAGCCTCTGTAGAGCCAGAAAACATTTCTTCACTTTGTTTGAATTAAATGGGACTTAATCTCATGTAATTGTTTGGATTCAGCTCCTCGCATCTTGCCTTTTATCGTCCACAGGTAGGATGACAGCAGTAACAAGAAAGCATGAACGAGTTCAGGCTGAATCCCTTCTCCCTAGGTCACATGTACAGTTGCTCAAGGGGAACTGTGCAAAATTCCTTGGAGCCTGGGCTATATCATATTCCAAGGACCGTGGATCATCATCTAAGGTTCATTAAATTCTTGAAAATTTGGACGAGTTCTTTAACCATGTTCCTTATAAAGGTGTGCAGTACACTTCTTGAAAGTTCTGTTGAAGATAATGTTACATTTTTATTCTTCCTAGCATTGTTAGTCTTTATGAAATTGGGCAGCACCTGGTATTTTTCCACTGGAATACACACACTTTGTGAATGTAGGGAACATTTTTATTGTTGTTTGGTTTGGTTTTTATTTTGAGACAGTGTCTCTCTGTATAGCTCAGGTTGGCCATGAACTTGCAGCAATTGTCCTGCCTCAGCCTCTTGAGTTCTGGGACTACAGGCATAGGCTATCACATCTAGCAGAAACATGTCTGTTTTCATATGTCATAATTATATCTTTTCACTATTATATCCCAGCCCTCAAAATTTGCCTACTAAAGAGTGAATGAAAAGAATATAAAGAAATGTTAGTGCTTTTTTATTGTCTACTGTGTTTTAAAGATAAAAAGCATAGGGACATATTATTTAAATGCTTACCATTTCTCAAGCCCATCTATATGCTTTTTTAGCATTCTAAGAAAATAGGAACACAATATTAAACACTTGAGCATTATACTATTCAGTACCTTGATGAAACAAGAAAGGGTAGCCCTTCCTGCATTAGATCGTGAGGCATTGCTTGTACACCCAGATAGAATGAGTCTGAGTTCTACCATATCCATACAGCCATTGTCATATTTCACACAATTCCACAAATACATTTGGCCACTGCAGCAGATGCTTCCAAATTCTGGTCCCACAGAACTTCCAGAATCCATGAGTCAAGAAATTATCATCACTAATAGTTTAAAAGGGTGATCTTTCTCCACAACACCCCCCCCAAATACACAGACGAAACAAAACAAGACAAAATACAACAGAAAAACATTAAAAAACATGTATGCACTAATAATATTTTAAGATTTTCCTTCTCAAATTTTTTCTTTCAGTGTTATTTTTTTTGCCTGTCTATATCAATTCTCAAGAAACTAATGTATGATGAAATTGACAAGTTGAAAAGCATTATTTTACCAAAACCAGACCACATGTTTGTCGAAACAATTACAAATGTCATTTATTTTATTTGCTTTTTTTTTTTTTGAGACAGGATCTCGTTTTGTAGTTCAGGCTGGTTCTGAGCTCACTATGTAGCCCAGGCAAATCTCAAACTCACAGCAATCCTCCTGCCTCTGCCTCCCAAGTGCTGGAATTACAGGTATGCACCACCATTTATTTTAAATAAACATCTAGCTTAGTTATCTTGGAGTAACTTCTGGAAAATTATCTGCTTAAGAAAATAATCCATAAACATAAGAATAAATAATTGCCAATACAGGTAGTCACTTTAAATGAGAGTGATATTGGAAGTTGTTAGAATAGGAGAGCATCATAGGTCACGGTGATGAGGAAAGGCTTTCTGAAGATGGATTTGATCTATACTCTGAGGCTATTACCTAGAAGAATAGGAAAGGGATCCCATGAAGAGAAAAGCAAGCACAAAGAATAGTTCAGAGGGTGAATGCATAATATATATTTTCAGAAAGGGGGTTGTTAATTTATAAATAACCATAACATAACACAAAATCAGTGGAAAGTGTATAGGTAAACAGGGTTTCAGAATATCACCTTAATTTTTCATTATTACATATCTTGTTATTATTATATAGCTCATAAGAATCAATAGATTTTTAAGGCAGAAAACTTTAATCACGAACATTACTCCCATCCTTTTGCTTAGCTTGAATTTCCTAGCTCTGTATAATTTAACCCAATCAAACTTCAGTGGTAATCCTTGAGTGAATCAAGCCAATGAGCATACCTTCTTCTCTGGCACAATGATAGGTTTAGGGCATAGACAGTGTCTCAAGTCTGGCCTATTATGAGCAATAAAAATCACTTCCATGAATTTTCAGTGACTTATTGAAAAAGAGATTTTCTTTTTCTTACTGGATATAACATCCCTCACTGAAGAGTACTTTAAAAGATATAAAAGATGTTAACTGGTAAAATAGGATGAAGTTTAACAGTGCATCTACTCATGAACTAGGCACTTAGTTAAACTAATAAATTTGTACTGATTTCTGTTCTCTGATTTATGAAAGACCTCATCTGACCTACCATCATGATCATCAAGAATCTTTTCAACCTCTTAATATTTGAAGGACTTATATCTTCCTCAGACTTGCATAATAGCTATATCAAGTGTACATACACTTTTTTCTTCTATTTTTACATATCATAAGTTTTGAATGGCAAAACTTGTAAAATTTTTCTTTTTCTACAAGAGAACTGTATTTTCCAAACTCTGATCCATTGATGAATATGTCTAATATTATATGTGGACTGAAACTCAGAATTTGAATATTAAGATTATTATTTACATTACTATCATTATTATCCTGTGTATTTCCAGTAAGTTATTTAATTGCTCCCTGGCTTTACTTTCTTATCTGCAAAATACAACCTAAAAATATTATTTATCTAGTACTGCATATATTTTGCTTAATAGTGTCTTATAAGGTAGTTATTCCTGCATTATTAAATAAATTTTAAGTGAGTCAGTTAAAACATGAGTGGATAAAAATATCTAGAACTTAACAACGAGGAGATGGACTACCATATCTATTAAATAATAAAAATGAGGGCTGGGGATTTAGCTCAAGTGGTGCCATGCCAACCTTGGACACACAAGGGTCCCAGTTCAATCCCTGGTACCACAAAAAAAATAATAAAGTCTGAGAAAAATATTGAATATGTAAACAATCGTCTGTCTTGCTCTCAATAATTATATCAGCATCTTATAGGCAAAGCAGAGAAAAATACAGTATTTTTATATTCCAATGTCCAATGTTGGGTTTATTTACTGTGGATTTATAAAATAATCTTAATTGAGCAAAATATCTCAGGCAATTTCTTTTGACCTTTGAGGGTAGGAAGAAGTCAAGTCAAGAAATCATTAAAAAATAATAGAGTATACACGTTATTAGCAAATGGATTACAAGTTTGTTCCACTACTGTTAGATCAGAACAAAAATAATGAAATCACAAAGGCAAAGTACATGTTGCTGCAGGTAGTAGGGAGCTATCTTTGTCATGCATTTATGGATTAGCCAATAAGTTTAGCAGTATTTTGGAGTAAGTCTTAAGAATTAAAGCATTTATGACAAATGACACTGAATTGGACAAACGCTTACCATATCAGTTCTTGGAATCAACCTGGGGTAGAAAAGCCAGGCTGTAAAACAGATTTTAGTGTTTTTTTTTTTTTTTTAACAAGAGATACACAAGGCCAAAATGTGATTGAAATAAGTATCTGTCAACAGAATTCAGCGCTGGAAATGTGTGAAGTTTTCAAGGATCACTGGAAAGGGTTTTATCAGGGTACTCTCTTACGAGCCTTTTCACCTTCTTGCATTTTGGTTTAAATTAAATGGAAGCTACGCAATGAGAAATCAATATTTTGTTGTTCCAAACACTGAATTCACCCTGGGGCACAATATTCAAGTAATTCTAGTGGGTGATTCTTTTGAAAGGGAGTTGAGAATGACTGGAAAAATGTTGAGCCCTATCAAAGAAGAGTAACCTCTCAGAGCGGTGTTGTCTTTCTGAGTGAGAGTCAAAAAATTTGAAAAACAGAGGCCCTTACTGAAGCTGACACTATATGGCTTTAATTTGTGCTTTAATCCTCAGAGAATTCCTGCCTTAAAGCCATAAATGCATATAAGTCTTACATGTTTTAAAGGTGTGTTCAGTCTGCAAGTCAAATTCCAGGTGTCACTCACAAAGCCATGATACTGCTGTGTGCTACACTTTCAGAGGTCCCACGTTCATTTTTGGAAGAAAAAAATATGCAGAAGACAGAGGTGTACCTATTGAAATAATAGCTGAGCCCAGGGATACCACTTTCAAATGGCTTAAAGGAATCTCTTAAGACATTTCACGTTGATATGTCTCTCACTCAATTGTTCATCTTTCCACTTATTTGTCAAATTGATGATTATTTCTATAGTCCAGGCTTTACTGCTTTCATTGGATTGTACCCAAAGTTCCTAAAACTACACACATAAATACATTACTTTGAATCTTATTTAATTTTTATTAATGCTCTTTAAAATGAGGCATCTGTCAAAGAGTGTGTTGTTAGTAGATGCTTGTCATTCATAATAGCTGATTCCAATTGAGCGGTAAAGAAGCAAACTCTTAAAGGGTCATGCTCAAGCATGAATACGTGAGGATGGGATTTTGCAAAGGACATTATGATTAGCTGGATGGATAGCCAGAAGGTTGTAAAATGTAATTATTCACTTGGGAGTGTTGAGATTCTTCCTGGTTTGGCTAAAGTATATATGTACAACTTTGAAACCAGATTATTTTGACAAAGGTGACAGGATTAAATTCTGGAGAACACAGAAGTAGATGGAAGCATTACTCACTGTAACATTTTACACCAGTTTGCTTAGATCCTTAAGAATAAAAAGTTCTGAAAAGCGATGAAATAGTTCCAGTATGTCTAATATTTAGATCCAGTATTTTCTAAGTTTGGTACCATTCCTAGATCTCTAGAAAATTTATTTTTAAAGACCTTGACCCTAAATCCTTAAAACTTCACCTACTCACAATCAATGTTCACCCTTAATTCTACAGGATCCATAGGAAAAGCATTTTACAAGCAGACACACATTTCATTCGTAGGTCTAGTGCCTGCCCATAGCGTTACTTCACTTACCACCTTTGGAAAGACTGATACTCTTCAGGAACATCTCCTCGCTTTAAGCCTTGGCTTGATGTTTTCATAGGATTTCTGCTTGCTCCATGTATTCTTTATTTGATCTCCATTTAGCTCTTATTTTGACATGCAAATGGTAAGCAGTAGCTTCTAATGAAAGTATAGTCTCTTTCCACAGAAGGACCTTATAAGAAGGCAGAGTGGGCACTGTTTGAATTTCAAGGATGAGTTTCTAAAGCTTCTGAAGAAAACCATAATGACATGATCCCACAGAAGAGGCAGTTTATAACATTGTTGTGCATGATAGAATGATGAGAACCATAATATCATGACCGCCATGTTCACATGATTTTCTAGACATTATTGCAATAATTTTACATGAGTCTAGTCATTTTATCATCTTTCAACACTTCTTGTAAATGATCTTGAACTTAAGAGAGGAAAAATAAAGTGTCCAGCATCATACAGGTGGCAGACACAGGACAGATCCCTGTTAAGGATGGCCTTTAATAGGCACTCTCAGCCAGGTCACTATAACCGCCCAGTTTCTCAGCCAGTAAATGACATTAATAATAGTCTGTAATCTCATTTTGATCCCATTAAGACCAACAGTTTTAGTCATCATAATACCTCAGTTATTGTGGAATCTTTAGGAGAAGCAAGAGGAAAAGTCTCACACTCAAGCTTCCAAAATATACATGAAGCTCATTTCAAGGCAAATGGAGCACTTTCCTCCATATTCTGCTGCTTTCCAGTAGAACACCAAGTAGTGTGCTATGCAGTGGAGGAGAGATAATGAGCAGGGTAAATAATTTCATAAAATGTTTGACAGTTATAAAATGTAGTGAATGCATGTGAAAAACATGAGAAGAGTTATGTAACATCATAGTAATTAGAAAACAAACTATATCTATAGAAATCAATAAAGATAAACTTCAAAAATACAGTTTACAACAGTAAAACTATCATAGTTCTATAAATTAAAAGCTTACCATGATGTATTATAGCTGATGCAATGTGTTTTTGTGAGTAGATATGAAGTACTTAAATCTAACCCCTGAGAGTGATTATGCTACATTGAGTACAAAAAAATGACTTGGAATAAAGATCAAAGTGGACTTCATATGGAACAAAACATTAGAGGCAAATAAAACTGAATATTAATTCTTAGTTGGGGATCTGTTTGTTAGTTTTGTGATGGCTATTTTTAGGTATCAACTTAACTAGATTTAGGTACATTAAGATAGCTAGCGAACTGTTTTGGGGTAAGTCCATGAGGATGTTTGAAGGGGACTCGAATCAGTAGCCTGATAGAGGAAGTTTCATCCTCAAGCAAAGTCTATCGACAGCACCCAACAGGTTCAAAAGTTAGATAAAACAAAGGAAGAAGAAAGGTGAAGTAAATCATGTGTGTTCTCTCTCTCTTGCACTGGGCATATATTTCTCATGTTGTCATAAGGCATTATCTAAGTTCTCTGGCCTTTGGATTTTAGGATTCATACCAGTTGCCTTCGTGTTTTTCAAACTTTCTTATTTAGACTGTCTTTATTTTTTCATTCTCTGTCCCATAGTTGAATAGACAATTCCTCTAACTAATCCCCTCTTACCTCCCTATTGCTATGTGGGCTACTGATTTCTCTCTGAAAACCTTGACTAGTAAAGTTGTCTTTAACATTCATGTTGATTACATTTTTTTTCTTTTTTCTTCTTTTTTTTTTTTTTTTTTTTTTTT
>PVIC010019264.1:0-30747 GCA_004025085.1 Thryonomys swinderianus | reverse complement strand
CTCAGCAATCCTCCTGTCTCTGCCTCCCGAGTGCTGGGATTACAGGCATGAGCCACCACGTCCGGCATTGTGGTATGAGGTGTTGATTGTTGGTGGGCATGTCTCCAGGCCCAGCATTGTATGTGGTTACCGGGGATTGAACTCAGGTCCTTGCGCTTGCGAGGCAGGTGCCGGAACCACTGAGCTAACCCTCCGGCCCAAGAGTACTAATTTTTAACTCAACAAGAATGTACTGGATGGCTAGCTTGGGGCTGGCCTATGTTTACTTCAGCATTTATAAAGAACTATCATCTCCTCCTTACATATCCTCCTTACAATGCTGGGAAGCAATTTGTTATAGGCTTGGAGACATTTAGGGACAAGGACCTCCAAAGCAGATAACTGTCTTTGGAACTGAATTATAAAATGTATGCTTTAGCCAGGTGTGGTGGCTCACGCCTGTAATCCCAGCACTCAGGAGGCAGAGACAGGAGGATTGCTGAGTTTGAGGCTTGCCTGGGCTACATAGTGAGCTCAGGGCCAGCCTGAATTACAAAGCGAGACCTTGTCTCAAAAAAAAAAATTAAATGTATTCTTTAGAAGCTTGTATATAGGGTAACTATAACCCTTTCATGGAGGTAAAAGGCTATGTTGTATCATCAGAGTATCATCTTACTTCAGATTGTTTTATAAAACTTCTTGGTAACAGTCCAAATGCCCATCAACTAGAGACTGGATAAAGAGGATGTGTTTTTTCTATAAAATGGAGTATTACTCTACCACAAAGAATGGTAAGTTTGAGCCATTTATACTCAAATGGATGTACCTTCAGAACATACTCATAAGTGAAATAAATATGTCACAGATGTATAAATATCGTATCTGTTCTCTGGTATGAGAAACTACAGATGTAAATGAGCTCTAGAATATATAGTAGATATTGTGAAATAGAAAATGTTCAAAGGGAAATGGGATGTAGTGGTAACAAGGGAAAGAAAAAATATGATGGTAATAAAAAAGGTAAATAAAGTGTATGTATATGGGGTGGGTAGGGGAATGGAAAATATCAGAATTAAATTGTGTCATATACTAGTACAAGTTCTCAATATTATGTGTGATCGTGATGTGTATATATAATGTAGCAATGAAGATTTAGGCTTAAAAAAAAACTTCCTCAGAATACAGATAAACTGACACAATGATGACTTCTTTACTAATGTCAGGATTAAATTATGTGATGTTTTCTCCTTCTGAAAGTCCAAAGAAATTTCTATTAGACATCAGCTTCTCAAAGGCATTATATTATCTTGGCCTCAGGCAATGTTTATGATATGTTGTAGTTCTTCATTAAATACTAAGTATATAAAGTAACATAAAGTTAATGAAGACATCCCATTTAAGGGACTTGTTATGATCTTAAAATGGGATGAAAGAACCAGTCCACCCAAAATTTCTAAATTCTGACATCAAGCTTATTTTGTGAAGTAGCAATTATTTGAAACTAGAACTCAAGTCATATAAATATGAATTTTCTCTTAATTTTGCATTTGTGGCTAGGAAAATTCATACAAAGTTTAAAACATTACTTAAACATTCATATTCTATTTAATACTTCATCAACTAATTATACCAAAACTGTTCCAGTTGTTTACTTTATCAATCTACCATACCAAATAATTCCTCTTAAAATAGCCTAAGTTAGGGGCCGGAGATTTAGTTCAGTGGTTCCAGAGCCTGCCCCGCAAGCACAAGGTCCTGAGTTTGATCCCCGGTCACCACATACAGTGCTGGGCGTGGAGACTCACGCCCACCAGCAATCAATACCACATACCACAGAGCTGGGCGTGGTTGCTCACGCCTGTCATCCCAGCACTTGGGAGGCAGAGACAGGAGGATTGCTGAGTTTGAGGCTTGCCTGGACTACATAGTGAGCTCAGAGCCAGCCTGAACTACAAAGTGAGACCCTGTCTCAAAAAAAAAAAAAAGGCCTAAGTTAGTTATGTTCCTTGTTTCTATGAATGTACACTTTTCCTCAGTGAAACCATGAGCTTAGGAAACTTTTATGAGGAATTTAACAGCAAAGTTATTACATTATTTCTGAAGTGTTATTTTTTTAGCTAGCTAGAGTTACAAAGTAAAAGAAAATTTCCTAAAATTCAGGGAAAGATTCTACTAAGGCTTTAGACATCGTTTCAGAATTAACAAAATATGTAGCAATGACAATACTGTTATAGAACAAAAACATGTAGTTCCAGTCATACCTGTTTAAAAAGTTGAAGGTTAACTGCCGATTGCAAGAACTGCTTCATCACACTTGAGCGGTGTTTTACAAAACTCTCCTCACAAAAAGTGATGGGTTCACCCTAGATAGAAATAAGGATTTTTAGGGCATCAATAAATGTTCAGTCAAAGAACCTTTACAGTCTCTTTACAGAGGCACATGGAAAGTCACAGAAAGGTATGAAACACAGATTCAATAAATAGATCTTCATATGTAAAAGATGAATTTGAGGTAAAGAGAAATATTCCTATTCTGAAAATCCTTTAATCTTTGTTCTTATTAGGAAATATTCTTATTATAATATCCTTATTATACCTATTGTTGAATACTTTTTTCACATGCATTGGTAATAATGATCACGCTTTTTTAAATTAATGAAAATTTTTTTACAATCAAGTTTTCATGACTACAAATTCAATTATTCTGTATATATTCTAGCATAAATCCCCCTTGGTACCTGCTTTTACTATCCCCTATGTGCTAAGTAAGCATTTCTCTGTGTCTCCTGCAAATCCACAAAGACCTAAATTTCTGTTCTTACAGATTCCACTTGCTCCACTTACCACTGTATGACTGTAGACAATCCTTGCTCACCAGCTGATCCTTTCCCCTTACTGTTTCCTCATCAGCTTAAATGGTGCCCTTACCCACGCATGTGTATTAAGGTGAGTGACTGTACTTTATAATCAAAATGAAAACAGAATAATGACATTAATTCATTAATTTACAATGAATCTTTTTTTTTTTTTTTGAGACAGGGTCTCGCTTTGTAGTTCAGGCTGGCTCTGAGCTCACTATGTAGCCCAGGCAAGCCTTGAACTCAGCAATCCTCCTGTCTCTGCCTCCCGAGTGCTGGGATTACAGGCATGAGCCACCACGCCCGGCTTACAATGAATCTTGTTACAGTAGAAAGGGAAATGTGAGCCTGTTCAGCTTTTAATAGATGGAAGTAAATAATACCATAGGGATTTTTACAAGAATGACCATAGAAAACAATAACCCAAAACTATTTTGGGGAAGGTGAGGTACTAAACCTCTGTGCAAACAAAGGTTATCTTATGCAGATAGAGATTCCCAGTGAATCCCTAAGATCAGTGTTTTATAAACTTCATTTCTTTCTCATGCTGGGTGTTCATGGATTCCACCACGGAGTACTACTCAGCTATAAAGATGATAAACTAGAAACATTTATGGCTAAATGGATGCACACTGAGGCCCTCCTCTGAAGTGAAATAAATAGGGCACACATGTGTAAATACCAAATTATTTCCCTGGTGTGAGAAACTAAAAGTGTAAATAAGGACCAAAATGCATAATAGGTAATGTGAAATAGGAAGGGAAAAGTTAAAAGGGGAAGGGAAAGTAGGGTAAGGGAATGGTAAGTAGGAACAGAAATATGAGAAAAGAAGGAAAAAATGGTTACAAAACTTTTGTAAATAGGAAGGGGAGAGTGGTGGGAGGGAAGAGGAATAGGAAAAAAACAAGAACCAAGACAGATCATATATAGGTACAAATTCCCAATGATGAATGGGATCACAATGTATAACTAAAATGTGCCAATAAACTTGCAGGAAATAAATAAATGTAAAATAATGACTCTGTGGCTGAAATCTATAAATATTTAAAGAACTAATTCAATTCTCAAACCATTCTAAAACACTGAAAAGGAAAGAAATTTGTCAAATTTCCTTTAGGAGGTCAAAATCACCATAATACCTAAGTGAACAAAGACAAGATTTTAAAATACAGACCAATAACCCTAGTGATAATTTCAACATAGTAACAAACCAAATGAAACAGCCAATCAAAAAAGATATACAAGTGCTAGTAAGTGGGATTTATGCCTAGCTTGCAAGACTGATTCAACATCACCAAACAAAAAATACATAACATCGGTACAGGCAAAGTCAAAAAGGGTATGACTTCAAAAGCAGAGATAACAAAAATTAAAACAGACAAATTGGATTATATCAGACTAAGAAGTTTCTGCACACCAAAGGAAACAGTCAACAGAAAAAACAATCAAGGACAAAATATTTGCAAACAGTCGAACAACAAGGGATTACTATCCAGGATATATATTCTTTTTTTTTTTTTTTTCAGGATATATATTCTTCCTCACCCCATACACACACACACACACACACACACACACTTCCAAAACAATGCATACATCAGGAATAAAATATATTTTAATATTAAATTTATTGAGTCATCACGAGAGTAAATACAAGTTACCTCTGGTCTCTAAAATTACAAGAGGTCTCAAAGTGGTAGCCATTAGCTTCTCAACATTTATTAGTATGGCAAACTGCTGAAGTGTATACATTTTTTCTGGTGGAATATATATTTAGAAGTATGATACATATCATACTTTATAAATACAAAAACTATTTTTATATGTATATTATACTCTAAAATAAAAATAGGCCTGTTGACAACTTTTAGTCTCTTCTCTCTGACAGTCTCTCCTAGTTATTAAATGAGATTCTTAATTAACTACCTTTCTGTTATTTTAGGGAGAAAATCTCTCCCTATGTGAGATCTGACTAATGGGATTAGAGGACGAGGTCAGAGAGACCTTAGTCCTACACCTCTCTCTGGCTCAGCATACCAAATCACCCATTTGGAGTATTATTATCTGAGCTCCAATTCATTTATTTAGATGATATAATCCTTAAAAAACTTATACCGAAGATACCCTAAGATGGGAAACATTGAAAAGAAGCACTTGAAAAGAAAGTAAAGAATTGAGAATTAATTGTGTCATATACCGGTACAAATTCCCACTATTGAGTGTGATAATGATGCATATATACAATGTGCTAAAAAGGATAAAAATTTAAAAAAAAATTAAAAAAAGAGAAGCACAGTAAAAAGAAATTGAAAAGAAATTATGGAAATAATTGAAAAGAAAGTAAATGTAATAATTCCCAGAGAGAAAGGGTCACTATGACCTATAGTTTCAAGAATCATAAAATAACTATGGTTATTAAAACAGCAAAAAGAAAAGTTCCACCGAAGGAAAAAAAACATTATAAATAAGGTTTGAAAGTTTGAGGGTTTGGAGACATCTATAGCCTAAGGCAGAATCATCTAAACTGGTACCAAAATTTAGGGAAAACAAAGTTTAAAAAAAAAAGACTCATAGGGCCGGAGGGTTAGCTCAGTGGTTCCGGCGCCTGCCTCGCAAGCCCAAGAACCTGAGTTCGATCCCCGGTAACCACATATAACGCTGGGCGTGGAGACACGCCCACCAACAATCAACACCGCATACCACAATGCCGGACGTGGTGGCTCACGCCTGTAATCCCAGCACTTGGGAGGTAGAGACAGGAGGATTGCTGAGTTCACGGCGGCTTGCCTGGGCACCATAGTGAGCTCAGGGCCAGCCTGAACTACAAAGCAAGACCCTGTCTCCAAAAAGCAAAAAAAAAAAAAAAAAAGACTCATAGTGAGGGACCTGGACGAACCCTGAGACCGATTAGCCCAGGCCTAAGCTACATTTTTAAATTTTGTCACATATGATAGAAATAATGCATATAAATAGCATTAAACTTAAAAAGTAATGCCTCTTGAAAGCATCATATTCACGTAAGCCTATATGTTTTTCCTTTTCAATTATACTCTACTATCTAAAGGATACTACTAAAACATGTTTCTGAAAACACAAAGCCATAAAAAAAGTGTAACTTCTATATTTGGACTTTATTATCAAAACTATATCAAAGATATTGGTCCATTTTAGACTAATAAATTCTGAAATTAAAAAAATACATTTAGTAAATTATGATACAGATAATGGCTTAGAGCACTCAGGAGGCTGACATAGGAGAATCACCATGCTTTCAAGACCAGACTGAACTATAAACTGAGACTGTCTCAAAATATGATCTAAATCATTAGTGTACTTTAAAAAGTAAATTTCACTTAAATGTTCAGTGAAAATAAAGGTAAAAGCATAGAAAACAAAACTATCATCCCCTACCTCCCAAAAAGAACTAGCAAAGAAAAACAAAGGAAAATATCAACTATAAAAAGATACACATAAATTAACAAATAAATTTATAATAAGATGATTAATGTAAAGAAAAGAGATTTTAAAATGAAATTAGTTTTTTATGGGTGCCAGAAATATGCCTTTCAAGATTTTAGTTTTTTAAGTTCATTCATGGAAATGGTATACCACTCTGCTCAGTGAAACTCAAAAGGGGAGAATGTTAATCAATAAATCATTGTGATTAATGCTAAAGATGGAATATTTTAATCATGTCACTCTCTACCTCACACAATTTAAAAAATTTAAGAAATCTAAATTTTTATTACAATGTATTAGTCTCCTTCAATTTGGAGTCCATCAAAAATTTTAAAAGGAAAATGATATGAAAAATCAGTTTGGAATTTGAATAAATATTTAAATATGACAACACTCAAGCAAAGGGACCTTTAACCTTCTCTCCTGTACTATAAACTTGAAATTAATTCATATTACAAAAGTTTGATTAAACAAAATAACTAGTTTTGTCCTAAAAACTATTTTTCTGGAGTAATTTGGGTTGAATGACTTGAAAATTAGTATTGTATTCTGTAATATGGATTATTGTGTGGTTTCCAGTCTTTCAAAGAATCAGATCTTTATACCCAAGAAATCTTTATGATTCTCCTCTCAGAGCCACATAGCTTATGTAATATACTGTGAGTGTGGTAATGTCTAAAACAGATGTCTCCATGCAAGGGTTCTTCTTTCTTCACTTTCACCTCCCAGCCACGAGGTGAGAAGCCCTGCTCTGTGTGTGCTCCTCACAATGACGACAGCCTCAGTACCACCCAAAAGCAATGAAGCCAACAGAACCTAAACTGAAACCTTAAAACTATGAATTAAAAAATCTACCTTTATGTTCAATAAGTCTATTATCTTGGGAACTTTGTAACAATAACAGGAAGTAACAAGCATGACATGTAAACTAAAGGTATGCCCTTTTTAAAGAAAGCAGGTGGTATGGGGTCTTTAGGCTTCAAAAATATAAGAGACACTGGGTGGGAACCACTAATTCAGAAGTCAGTTTAGAAAATCTATAACACATTCTAGCTTATTTAGTGCTTCTTAGTTTACAACTGTATTGATATATGAATCCTGAGAAAGGACAAGAGTAAAAATTCTCATTTTACAAATAAGAAGTTTGAAGTCTAGAGACTAAGCATTCTACAGCTCAGCAACAAAAATGTTAATGAGTGGCAAGTCTTCTATTATTTATTACTAATTTAATGTTTTTATCCCTAAAATTATTTACCTATTGTGCTCTAATTTATATAAAACCAACCTAACATATGTACTTTAATCACACTGGAATTATTCCTATATAGTATATCTAAAAGCTTGGCTTTTACAGCAATTATTTTTAGGGTATTAAAATAAATGGTACAATCACACAAGATATGCTAAATTTATAAATATCTTTAGAAAGTGCTAAGAAGTAGGACAACAACAAATTTTCAAACACTTCAACATTTTTAAGTTGTTTTTAAACTTTCACTTCGTACCTGCAATAAACTTATTAAATAAATTTGATTGGTGAATTTCTTAATGATCATAACAAGTTCAGGTAAGTCCTACAATATGCTTAAGCACAAGTCATTAATTAGTTAAGGTGTGAATACTTCATTTTTTAGAACTTTAATAAGGTGATATGGGAAAAAAAAGCAGTAAGTATTAACTAAAGGTTGCCAAAAGCACTAAAAACAAAAAGTCATGCCACTGGGAAGGATGCATGCTTTAAAACATACTATGCTGGAATTTAAGGCAGTTATGATTTTTTTAAGGTATGATATTAAAATGGCATTTCTTTTGGCTTCATTCCAAGGAACCAAAAGAAGCCAGTTAAAATAGTGATGAAATAAAATGCTTACAGGTTTATATCTCAGTGCATCTCTGTAGGATCCAAACAAAGCAGCTTGTGCCCTAAGGAAGGCCCTCGCCACTCCATCACCCGTCGCTGTAGACTGCTTCTTCAGTTTATTTTTCAAGGCTGAGACCTGCATGACAGAGGGAACAGTTAAATTAACACCTCAGAAATTGGTACAGCGAGGTACGAACCTAATCAGCAGGCGAACCACAGAGTCTGCAGGTCAGCCAAAAATTCATCCTCCTCCCCGATAGCTTATCTCTTTAACTGCAGAGAGCACCTGCTGGTCTGTTAATTGAAATGAAAGCAGGAGAGGATAGTAACCTGCTAATGCAAATTGGTTTATGCTCTCTTTTTTCCCAAGGCCTCTTGACATAAATAAGCTTTAATTATTTTACAGTAAACTGCTCATGCGCCACTTTTCTGTAGATTTTTAGAAAATTACAACATGTGTCTACTTGTTCTGAAGTGAAGCTGGTTGGCTATCACTCATTTCTGCCATGTAAGGTTATTTGTCATGGGGTCCTCTGGGATTATTTGCTATTTTATTTTATTTTTGGAAGCCTCATTTACATGTGTAATTTTCCAGTCAATACTTTTGTCATTATCAGAAAGATGGGGTGGGGGGCTGCCTCAGTTATTGAGGCCATACCTTCAGTGGGGAATTACATTATGCAAATGCCTTTCACTGTCTCAATTTCACAACAGTCTTCCAAGAAAGTCACTCATAGTTCCATTAATGAATAAAGAAATAAAGGCACAAACACACGCACTAAAATAAGACACACAGATCTAAATGCCTGCATAGTCTCCCTTATATGAAAAACCGAAGAGACGAATACAGTGTGAAATGGATAACAGGGGAAAGAAAAAAGTTATTATAAATCAGCATGGACAATCAATCTAAAAGTGCACCTTAATTTATATAATGGTCATGTGTGTCTTATATGTTTCTTAGCCTTTTAGTCTGGTTGTTAATCTTTATTTATGAAAATTAACTCTATCAGGACTTATAAATGAGTCTGATGCTGAAAAATAAGAGTGTGGAGGAAAGGGGAAAAACAGAGTTGAGGTGTGTTATGAACATGTACCAATTCCCTACAATGAATGTAAACATACGCTAATAAGACATTTAAAAAATTAACACAGACACATTCATCTGCTCTCACTGTGTAGCTAGGAAGAGGCAGATCTATGATAAAAAAAAAACTTGGTTTATATCATTTCTTCCACTAGCATGCTCTGGGTTTGCGTTCAGTATCACTGCTTCATAAATCAGTAGCAGGAATAAAGTACTAATGTTTTTAAATCAGAGAAAAACTTTCTGAAGCACTTGGAAAATTTTAAAGACCACTTAAATTTGTCATAACTTTTCATTCATAATCCATCTTTTCAAGTGATATGTTCATAGAAATTTATATTCATGAATTGCCCTTATATTAATTTTTAAATGACCTCATATTCCTAACCTAAATTCATGTTTTAAGGGGGAAAGAGATAATATGCTCTTCTGTATGAAATTCACTTCACTAACTCCTTTTATACAAATATAAAACTATACTTTGTACACATTAAAAATGTTAATTGTTATGTACATTCCTCATAGAAATATGAAATTATGCAATAATTTGTTTCAAGAAAAAACAACTTGATAAGACAAACTATAATTGGGTTTTTCCCTTAACAGAGAATGTTCATGTCCATATGAAACTACCAAATAATAAAAGAGTGTTTTGGCCTTCACATATATATATATTTTTTTTTTCATTTCGCCCTACAGACATGATAATTGCAACTGAAGTGTCAACCTCATTAACAAGTAAACTTTGAATAATGCTAATGAGAAATGAACACAGCATCAGAGGAAAGGCCAGCTCTACAGGTGATAAACCTGCACAGTAGTGACATTTTCCAGTGTAAAGTCACAGTGGCTGTGATCTGATCAAAGAAACAGACCCCCATTGGGTCCAATTATAACCATAGTTTTGAAAAAATTCTTGAGTTATAATGTTCATAATCTATGCAGAAAGATCTCTGCAGTATAGGTCTTCTCTCCATAGTTGTGATCTTTTCAATTTATATACAAGATCTATAGATTCAGATAAAAATTTAAAGCCTAAATCATTTAGTCCACAAAGTACATAAACCCATATCACTTAAGAGTTTTATTATTAAAATCCAACTTCAATAAATGCACATTTTAAGGCAATCCATGTACTCAAACTATAATACAGAATATGGATGTAAAAATAAATCTCTAACTTAATGCCATTTATTCTAGTTTGAAAGTTATTTTTTTCTAAATACCCTAAAAGAAAAAGCAATGGGAATATCTATATATATATATATATTTAAATATCAACCCTCAACAAAAAGAATTTTTGAAAATATTTTTAAAATATTTCTAATTTTTGAAAATATTAAAAGCAAAGGATTGGAACTTCTGAAAAATTTACTGTAGAAAATAGAAATAATTTTTAAAATCATGCCTTATATTTGTGCAAAAAAGAAAATCTCTCCAAGTGTACTTTTTTAAAAAAAATTTTAATTGAATTTTTTATTGGTACATTTTATGTACAGCTCACAATTGTATTTAACAATGAAGAATCTGTACCAGTGTACGACAGAAGTTGATTCTCATTTTTACCCATATAAAGTAGGAAACTGACGATTCAGTTCCACACCAATTAAGGTCACACTATTCTTAGCACAATCATAATACTTAGGTTCACAGAGACAGAGCCAAGTCAGACCACCTTCCACCCTTTGATACCCTGGCCTTGACTGCACAACCACCACTTGAGCATCCAGGAGTATGAATCATACCATCACAACTGGACCAAAGCGGTTTGTATTTAGGTTTAGTATGAAAAAAATTCTCATGAATGATTTTATATTGATAACATTCTTAAACAATACTGCAAGGAGAGTCAAGGAAAATATATCATTCAAGGTCATTTCACCCATTTCTTTTAACTTTTTTTAGTGAGACTAGGCCAATCATATTTCTACTGAGCAGGTCTACTCTCTAATTTCATATAAACATGAAACAGTGAGAAATACAGTTACACTTCTCCTTTGCCTGTTATTGCACTATTTCAATTCATACAAACTACACCAGAAGTTTTTTCAGCTCCTGTTCTAGGCTACAGCTGTCAGTCGATTTTGGGTTGTTTCTGTTATCAGAGATCAAAAGAGCAGCTGAGTGAACTGCTTTTATATGTAAAAATGAATGCTCACAAATAGTCTGTAAAAATGAAACAAGCTTTACAAATGGATTTTAGACATAAGGATACCGATCTGGTAGGAAAGGACTGTATCTAATTTGATGCTTTCCTGGCCCTTGGGTCACTGGAGTAATTATCACCGGCTACCACTGTACTCTCCAGGACCAATTAGCATTTAGTACTTTGTATCTATAAAATGAAGATGTCTCTTCTGTGTTTTTTCAAACCCAATCCACTATAATTTCCAGACTTCCACATTCAGTGATAAAATAAATGCACACCTTCCCATGAATGTTAAACTTTATACTTGCACTTGATTCTGAATTCAGAAAAGCACTTGGAATATAGTCACACGGCCAGTGTAACACAATCCTCTTAATACTAAGAAGTATCAACTGTTTTCTCTTTTTATTTTAAGAAACTATGCTAGTCTAAATCTCCAATTGCTAAAGATTCCTGCAAAACTAACACTGTATTTTGTTTCTAGAAAGTTTTCAGTCTATAAATAACTTTTAGTCTAGTTAAGTATTTATACTAGGACAAAAAAATAAGGTCAAATAGTTAAAAGAAATTTCAGAAATAAACATCATCTTACTGTTCTTACCAAGTGTTTAAATTCGTCTCATGAATTGAGAATTTGGGCCACTAAGCCTTCATGCACAAAAGGAATTATTACCTGACTTAGGACAGTGAGAGCTTGCTGCAGCAAGAATAATATTAACACAAGTTCTCTACTTCCACCCTCTTCGCACCAAAGTGACTATGAATAAAAGGAGGGAATTACATGAGTAAACATAGCAAACAGGTACAAATTAAGAGTCTGAACCTCTGTGCAGTCTCAGTATGAAGTAAAAATGCAAACCAGGCAAGTCAGAAAGGCTGTTTTTTAAGATTGTTTTAACATATTTTTCTCGTCTTCTTGATCCATTTTTGCAGTAAAAATAAATAACTGCTGTACCTGAAAAAATTTTATTTTCAGATCACAAAGAGAAAACATCATGCTACGAAAGGATAAAAATAACCATTCAAAAATAATATTTAGATAATCTATACAACTTAAAATATCCCTATAATGTCTGTTGTATTGGTATGTGTGCAGTACCTAATGATGACATTGCTATGGTGAGGGCTACACATATATAACAACCCTTAACTCTTCTTCTGTCTTCTACCCTTCCGTCCCTCTTTGCTCCTCCCATCTCTTGGTCCTCTTCAATTCTCCAAAATCACTATTTCCATGCTTTTCTTTTAATTGATTTTCTAATCCTCTTTCCCTCCCCTCTCAATATCTTATTCCTTTTTCTGTTTGAAAAAGTTCCTACTTCCCCTTATGTATCTTTTATTTTTTTCTTTATATTTTGGCTTTCTCACATAAGAGAAACCATGTAATATTTATATAATTTATTTCACTTAATATAAGGGTTGTGAGGCCAGAGGTTTAGCTCAGTGGTTCCAAGGCCTGCCTCACAAGCGCAAGGTCCTGAGTTCGGTCCCAGTAACCACATACAATGCTGGGTGTGGTGATTCATGCCCACCAGCAATCAATACCACATACCACAGTGCTCACGCCTGTAATCCCAACACTCGGGAGGCACAGTCAGGATTGCTGAGTTCAAGGCTTGCCTGGGCTACATAGTGAGCTCATGGCCAGCCTGCACTACAAAGCGAGACCCTGTCTCAAAAAAAAAAAAAAAAAGGGGTTGTAAGCTACATCCATTTTCCTACAAATGATTCAAATTTATCATAGCAGTACCCCACCGTGCATAAATGGCATATTTTAAGAATTGAGTTCACTTTAGGTATACATTATGATCACATTCATCTTCAAGAATTTGTATCTCTACATGATATATCTTGATTCTTACTCTTTTCCATTCCCCTGCCTTCCCTTCAGCCCCTCTACCTGTATATATAAGCTATATATATATATATATATATATATATATATATATATATATATATATAAGCTTTGTTTCCTTTTCTTTCTTCTTTCCCTTTGAAGTTTTTCTTTCCCTTCTTTGCTTTCCTCTGTTACCCTTCCCCTTTGAAGCTTTTCTATTTCCCTACATCTATGATAGATTTTGGATCTCATTTACACCTTCAGTTTCTCACACTAAAGAAATGATAGGTATTTACATGTGTGTCCTGTTTATTTCACCTATGTATTGCCACAATGTATATCCATTTAGCTGTAAATGTTTCTAATTTGTCATTATTTGTGGCTGAGTAATACTCCATTTTATTTATTTATTTTTAAACCCCACATCTTCTTTATCTAGTCTTCAGTTGATGGGCATTTGGCTGTTTCCAAGATTTAGCTACTATAAAATGCATCGTTCTAAACATTGGTGTATATATGTTGTTGTAGTATGATGCTTTTTTTTTTTTTTTTTGAGACAGGGTCTCGCTTTGTAGTTCAGGCTGGCCCTGAGCTCACTGTGGAGCCCAGGCAAGCCGCCGCGAACTCAGCAATCCTCTTGTCTCTGCCTCCTGAGTGCTGGGATTACAGGCGTGAGCCACCACGTCCGGCACTGTGGTATGCAGGTGTTGATTGTTGGTGGGCATGAGTCTCCATGCCCAGCATTGTATGTGGTTACCGGGGATCAAACTCAGGACCTTGTGCTTGCAAGGCAGGCGCCAGAACCACTGAGCTAACCCTCCAGCCCGTAGTATGATGCTTTTAATTCTTTTGTGAATACACCCAGTGGGGAAATACCAGGATCAAATGGGACCATTAATCTTAGTTTTTTGAGAAATCTCCATACTTATTTCCACAATGGTTACTTAAGTCTACATTCCCACCAATACTAGAGAAGGGTAAATAGCATATTTTCTTTATCCATTCATCTGTTGGTGGGCAAATAGGCTATTTCCAAGATTTAGCTATTATAAATTGTGTTGATATAAGTATGGGAATTGATATGTTACTGAAATATAACTAACTCTTATGTCCAATTTATATGATCGATTGTTCAGCAATATTTGTCACTAGAGAAATGCAAAATAAAACAACACTGAGACTCTACTTTACTCCAGAAAGAATGGCTACTACTAAGAAATCAAATAGTAACAAATGCTCGTGAGGTTGAGGGGAAAAAGGAACTCTTCCACATTCTTGGTAGGAACATAAACTAGTACAACCACAATGGACATCAGTATGGAGATTCTTCAAAACACTACAATTAGAAATTGCATTTGACCCCATAGTGTTTTTAAATCTTTCTATGCTACTAAAATGTACTTGCAAAACTGCATACATTTAGGAAATTTAATTTCAAATGATCATCTGCTTTAGAATAAAGGTATAAATTTAATTTTTATTCTTGTTAAAGATATTTATCATATAAATCAGACATTAAATTCCCACTTTTTAACCTTTCTAATATTCTGTTTAAGCAACAAAATTGAAGATTCTCTTGTTACACATTACTTTTCTAATAAGCTTCTTTTTGAGGATTAAAATAGTAAACTTTAACATTTGTTTAATGAGAAGCATATGACATAGATAGTTACCTACAAAGTGTATCATTACAGTCCTGTATAGAACTTAAGATATTTTTCTAGCTTACACTATTCCTCTGCATAAAATCTTCACTGAAATATGGTGTATATACACAATGGAATACAATTTGGCCACAAAGAAAAATGAAATCATGTCATTTTCAGAAAAATGGATGAACTTAGACTATAATGTTAAGTACAGAAAGATAAATAGCAATGGTTTCTCTTATATTAGAAACCTAAAACATAAACAAATTAAAAGGTAAAATAAAAGAGAGATGATAAGAAACATAAAGGCAGACTTGTTAGACAGGGAATCCAGGGAGAGGGCATAAAGGATGAAGGGAAATTGGCTAAAGTGATTGAAAACGATCAAGATATGCTTTGTACAAGTGCCAATTCCCCAAAATAAAGGTATTTATTAGGCATTGGAAATAAACACTAAAAGAGACTTTCACTGAACATTCTATAAAATTTGAAATTTACATGAACTATAGGTTTTTTTATGATCAGCTCTGGAGACTCTCTCTTTTGTTCATCACACTACCACAAGAAGCCTTTTCCTCTTTTGAATTCACTAACCTCTTCCCCAAAGCACAACTTTTGCACACACTTTTCCTCCTTCTACTTTTCTGGGCTCACTCACATTCATTATTCTCGCCACTTCTGTAGAAAGATATTCCTAACACACTGAGCTTCAATGTACCACAAAAGGCTGACCTGAGTTTGTGGACTGGTAAGAAAGACAGCTCACCATAGCTAGAATTATTTTTACTTTAGCTTCCAGTAGCAGAAAAACTATCCGTTCACAAGCATCTACTCTCCTTTTCTTTAGTAATGAAAATCTCAAGTTTCAAATGGTACATTGTTAACCTAGCTATTTTCCAGGACTCCTTGTGACCCAGTGTGGCCACATGGCTGGGTTAAGTCAAATGGAATATGAATTGAGGAATACAACTCTTTCAGGCTCTTTTCCTAGAAAGATGAGTACACTCTCCAGGGCCAAGGTAGACAAAGAGTACTGGATAGCAACCTTAAACCTGGAGACAGATGCCTGATGTTCAAGATGATACTTGTCCCACAGTTCTGAACAGCTTTCCCCTATTACACAATAGGGAAATAAATTTCTCATGTTCAGGTGTCTATTACGGCAGCTTAGCCTGTGCCCTAAGTAAGAAATCACCTGAAAGGGAAACAAACAATTTGAAACACTATATGAAACATATGAAATAAGAATTGGGGGGCCGGAGATTTAGCTCAGTGGTTCCGGTGCCTGCCTCACAAGCACAAGTCGTGAGTTCGATCCCCCATAACCACATACAATGCTGGGCGTGGTGACTCACGCCCACCAGCCATCAATACCACATACCACAGTGCTGTACATGGTAGCTCACGTCTGTAATCCCAGCACTTGAGAGGCAGAGACAGGAGGATTGCTGAGTTCGAGGCTTGCCTGGGCTACATAGTGAGCTCAGAGCCAGCCTGAACTACAAAGCAAGACCCTGTCTCAAAAAAAAAAAAAAGAACTGGGACCAAGTTTCTAACTGTTTCTTACAATGATGCCTGAAATCTCACCTTCAGTTCAACTGGCACAACACCTAGATCCTGCCAGGCCATTAAAAGCAGAATCCTCAGGTTTACAGACCTTGCTGTTATATGAGCTGAGAACAGTGGAGCTCTCAAGAATCTACACATTAAGGTTGAAGACAACTCCTCGCGGCAGCACAGAGCACACCCTTTATCTTCCCTCTATCAGAGAGCCTAGAACAGGCACAGTCTCCTTACCACACCTTAAGGTAAATTAGGATTGCCTTGATATTCTCTTCCATGGCATTTTATTCCTTTTAAAAATAATATCGTCTTAATTGTAATCCTAAATGTGAATTTGTTAATGCAACGTAGAATCACAAGACCGTTTTCTCACTCACTACTATACCCCAAACTTTTACCACAATAAAGGCACAAGGTAGGTACTTCACAACTAACTTGCTCAATGAGTGACTGAGTGAAAAAACGAACAAATTCGCGTTTGGTTCCAAGCACACTTTTATATTTATTCCTTTAGTCGAGCAGAGTATCTGTGACGGGCACTGACAAGATAGCTCATTTGAAGTTCACCAAGTTATGATCTTGGCAAGATGTGGGTGTAGCTACTATGACAGCACCTTTGACACTGCACACTCAGAAGGTGCTCTGCACATAGAAAAATCAAGAATTCATAGGACTGGAATAAATTGGAAATAATTTTAAAAGCTAAAAACCAAAGTTTGTCCTTCTAAAAATTATTAGCAGTAAAGAGAGAAACATGCTTCTAAAATAATATAGGTGGATTTTAAAAGGCTAGGTAATTTAGAACTGAAAAGCCACAAAGAAAAAAAGGACTTTGTTAGTACTTAAAAAATCACTGAAAGAAACAAATGATAAATCACCCTTAGAAATGGTCAGAGTACAGAAACATAGAGGATGGAATTGCTAAAGCTTGGATCGCTGTGGTGCGAGGGACAGGTCCTTTTATTCAGTTGCTAGCAATTAACAAAGATCCTTCAGATGTTTGGAGGCATGTGTAAAGTTTGTGGTTTTGTTTTTTAATATTTAAGGTTTGCATATTTTAAAAATACAGTGTATATCAAGAATACAGTGGAGAAATAATAAAGCCTCCAATATTTTACCTACAAACAAAAAAATCTATCTTGTAAATAATTACATCTCTAAAAATAACCACTTGAAAGAACAATGCGTTTCTACAGACGTCAATTAGTGTGCGGAAGTCTGACAATTGTCCTTTTCTGCAGACAGGAAATAAAAGGCTGTATTGACAGTCAAAAAGTATATTTACTTAATTATTTGCTTATTTTTGCTATTGGAATTTTTTTAAACTTAGCTCGTTTGTGATACTTAATACATTAATCACGGGGACCTGGTATACATAAATATTATAGCTTAGTCCCTTTAGTTCCCCTTCCACTCCCTTCCTGCCCTTCCCTTCCTTCCATCACCAGTCCCCTTCCTATCCATGACAGGCTACCTTGTTCCTTTCATTTATCAAAAAGTCTATTTATCACCGGGCGTGGTGGCTCACGCCTGTAATCCCAGCACTCGGGAGACAGAGACAGGAGGATTGCTGAGTTCGAGGCTTGCCTGGGCTACCTAGTGAGCTCAGAGCTAGCCTGAACTACAAAGCGAGACCTGGTCTCAAAAAAAAAAAAAAAAGTCTATTTATCGATCCCAATACCACATGCACACACAAAAAAAGCATATTTAAATATGCCTCTAAGTTTCTTTTTTTATTATCCTGAGATACCAATTAAATACCCTTATAAAAATATTCTGGGAGGTAACTGTAAACATATTTTAAAAGCAAATTTATATTACAAAAGATAAAATAAGTGCATCCATTTCCTGAATCCTACTAAGAGCAGGCATGGTGATTTACCATAGGTAGGGCTGTGGAGGAGCACTGCACAGCCAGATGCCTGAACCTCCCAGCTGGGAACCCAGAGGGAGGTCTCTGCTCAGGGCTACACTTCTCTAGGGACAGACTGTGAGGACAATTTGTCTCCCAAAGTCTGCCCTAAAAAACAAAATAAAATGTACTGTAAATTTTGCTATAAGCTGAATAAAACTATATCATCTTTCTAACTTGGCCACCCTAGGAATTACTAGGGCCTTCACTTATCATTAGACATTACAGGATTATGGCATAGTGTAACAAACCTGGAACTAATATAAATATCCTCTGGGGCCTTTTTATTCTTTATAACATATATTATGACATTTAACATGGGAAACCTTCATTTTAGATTAGAGGAAATATGTAGTAAATGAAACATATCTATTGACAATCTGCATAGCTGTAAGAATTTGGTTTATATTGCTTAATATTTTTAAGAGTTGATTTAATTCTTTTCAAAACACATTCCTAATAAATTCACTTGGGTGTAGGTTTCAAAAAAATCTGTAAAGAAAAATGCTAGGAGTTTTCTCAAATTCTGTAGGCTCACATAATTTTGGCTATCCCAAGTCATCTGTGTTGCTTCACATCACAATGAAACCACTAAAATATTCTTGCACAAAATACTTGAAAGCTTCACTAAAACATGCATGGCCTTATCAATAAGACCATTCAATAATATAGACTTTCTAATGTTTTAGTACTTAAAAATAGCAAACCTTACTATCTTGTAGATTAATACTGTGATCTATGGTGAATTGTAGTCCTAAGTATACTACATTTTCCAAACATACTCATAAAAAATAGAAAATTATTTTTCAGTGCTATTGTGTACAAAATGAAAATGAAATTTTAAACACAGTACAGATAGTTTAAGTTGAATACATCATATTCGTTTTTCATTAATAAGATTACAATGGCAAATAAGTTTCTATACTAATTTTAAAATGTTGCTATATTGTATAAGAGATTTATATGAGAGGAAGCATAGGGTAGAGTTTTGGGAACATAGGTCTGAGACTAATCTGTTTGGACTAAAGCAGTAAGTATACTATTAGTAGTCCATTTTCTGTATCTTGTCTTCTTACCTAAAATAAGGAAAAGCACTGAAAACTACTTCAGAATTTGCTATTTTTAAAAGTTACTTAAGGATAGGTAAGCAATGCAGGCCAAAATTCACTTGCCACTGTAATGGATACAAGTAATATAGCATTTTTATATGTCAATTCTAAGCTGCTTCCACAGGAAGCTGCAGAAGTTAGTTTCTGTTTACTTCAACATACATATGAAGATATGAATCTTGCTACAGAATTCTACTTACTAGTTTAATTTCTAATAAGTGAATTATACTATGCATTATTTTTAAAATACTTATCCAAATTACATTTGAAAACATTACTGTTTTATAAAAATTCCAATGAGCAATAATAATAGAAATATTTTTAAATTACTATGTAATCAAAAATTAATTTGAGTATATATGTGGAATGGGAAGTTTCGATAGTCTATTTTCTTAAAATGAACTCATCTAAGGTTTTAAATGTCATATTTAATTCAAATGGTTCTTTTTTCCCATCCTTCTAAACATAATAAAACAACAACATTGGATTGACATTTTTTAGCTCTAAAATCTATTTTATTTCAAAACATTCAAACTACAGGTTTGAAGATACCTTTACAATAAAAATATAGTTGAATATATTCATACACAAAAACAAGTATATTTACTTTTAAAGTTTTACCATGTAATAATTATATCACTAAAACTGCTTTCAATAAAATTTTTTGTTTTACTAATACAAATCTATAGTGAAATGATGAAATCAAAACACAAGTGTTCTTGTCAGAAGACAGGAAGAGAGTTTTTTCCCCTCCCTAAAGGAAAACAAAGGATATTTGAAAGCTTTGCTCTGATTTATTTTTCCAATTTTAAATACCTTAAGAGTGGCGGAACTGCTACTGGCATGGTAGTATTTCTAACAGTCAATAAATCTAAAATATTATGTGTGAATATTGGAATGAAGCCATTAAGAAGATTACAGCATGCAACACAGCAGAGGGTCCACAGGAAAAAAGAACTAGTAATTCAGGACAACTGTGACCAATGACCTCTGAACAGCCAAGATCACTGGTCAATCTGACACAGTAATAGAGTGCACATGCATAGAAAGTCATCTAGCCTGTAAGGATAATTTAAATGGTTTGGCGGATGGTTTGAAAAGGCCCTTCATTTACATCCCAGTTAACTTATTAAACAATCAAACAATACCAATAGCAATATTTCTCAGGGCCCTATGAGGGTCCTATGAAGGTGCTATATTAACTCAAATCACACACAAGACTTCAGTACAGTCATTTGTGATTTTAACAAATCTCATTTAAAACATTTGCCATTTTACAAAAATGCTGTGATACTTTATCGTATTTCCTCCAGAACAGTAAGAGACAGGCTTGGAAAACTGATGAAAAAGCTAAATTTATTGGAGATGAATTGAATAATCACCTAAAATATTTTTAGCCTACTTACTATAATTTTAAAACATACCATACTTTTAATAAATGGTCCTAGCTCTATCTCTGACAGATTTGTTCAGTTTTCAAATCTGTCTATATGTCTTTGGTCTTCAATATCAAGTATCTATGTAATCAATCTACACTATGTTTCAGTGTTCCTTTTCATCTAATTTTTAAATATTCCAGCTATGCTTGCTTATACAGTTACTTATGACACTATATTATCTGTAATCTTATGTATTTAATTTCATATTTTTGTGAATAGTATTTGACTCTCCACATATTTAAATATCTTAATAACCAAGCTAATTATACAGTACTTTTCAATTAAAAAAATCCCCATCCAAAAAATTCCTTCTTTTAAGTTGACTATAAAGCTTTTAACATAATACAATGAAAAGCTGAATTTCTTTCATTTTATTTATTTACTTTTCATGATCCTTTCTCAAGGCATTAAAGGTAGGAAAGACATACACAGAAGAAACATTCTTAAAAGTTGTGATTCTATTTCATAATTATTTCTCTATCCAGAATACTTTGGCAGATTTCTAAATGAATAATCATTTCTAGCCATTTCTGCAGAATTTGATAAGGAGGCAATCTAACTATAATGAGCTAAAAAGAGAATACAGGAATCATATATTTGCTTAAGTTTAGATTTGTTCATACCTAGCATAAATTTTGGTAGAGCAAGATAAAGCAGTTCAGTTTAATACACTTCAAGGTCAATGTGTATTTAGGGTATTTATGGGCACAAGTAACCTTTCACTTAGAAATCATAGTTTTATAATTAGCCATAAGAAAAATCAAGGTTAGTACTGCTGTATGTTTTTGAAATTGGGATTTTTAAATTCACTTTCTCAAACACTTTAATGATGAATCTCAAAGTACTTGCAATATACTAAAAAAAAATAGAGATTTTTTAATTCCCCACTTTTAATATCCATTTAAGAAATGGATGTCTTTATTTTTTTTCAAATCATTTTAACTTGGAACTATTATATAGATGTATTTATATAGTCATTAAATGTACTATTTACAGAAATATAATTAGTTTGTAACTGTGCCTATCCCAAAGGAAATTAAGACAAAAAATGTATTTTTGGAACTAACATGAAATCCAGAATATGGTCCATTATAAGCTAGAGACACACATGCATCCGCACGCATGCACACACACAAACCCTCTGCAAGATCAAAGACCAGGAGAGAACTGGCACTTAATTTATCAGCCTTTACAGACAAAAGAGAGTTTTCGTCATTTCAAAAGGATCAGATGTCTTTTATGACAAACTGGGTTTGCAGTTTAATTTACAAATAGAATTCTAAGTAAGCAGACTTTGCTCTGCCAAAGCGAATGACAAACAGTGTAGGTTTTCATTCTTGCAGCCCTCAGCAGGATAGAAAAGATTAAAATAAAACTGAAATAATTTAGAGAAAACAAATAAATGTTTCAGAAAGTTGAGGGAGATCAAAGCCAGAATTTTCTGACCCCAACTGTACAAGCATTTCTTATTATATTGACCAGTGCCACCAGATCATTAATTAAAAGGAAAAGCGCTGGCAGGTGGCAGGGAAGCAAAAGCCGATAATTGGCCCCCTTCTTCTTCTTCTTGCCTTCAAAAACTCTCTCATTCTTTTGCAAGACATGCCACCAGGCAGACAGAAATGCCTACTTTGTAATATAATGATTAAGATGAGATGAAGAGACTTACGTTTAAAGAAACTCTGCCTAACGAATGTATCTAGCTTTTTAATTATAATCCTACTTCTACAATAAGGAATATGATGTTCCATTCAACATCTTCTCCATTGCCAAAAGGTAAGAATATTAAAAATAGAACCTACACTGATTCCTCACACAGCTCTTGCATATACATAACCCTTTTAGTTCAAATACAAGTAGGAAAAATAACAGTAACTCAAGCATCTGTGAGAAAATATATTATATATATACATATATATATGTTGTCAAAAAGTCTTCAGACTTACCACATCAATGGGTAGGTTGCTCAAGTCATTAAATGGTGATTCTAAAGTGTTTGTATCAACATTTAACATAACCACATCTTCCAATGATTTATTTTTCACTCTCTGTTCAGAAAACACAATTATAAAAAATTTGTATTAATTATAAGTTTATTTTCCTCAGAAAACTAAGAGCTTTGGAACACACAAAAATTAAGTGAATGCATAAAGTTTGTGAAAATAAAAACAGGAAAATCTGACATTATAAAAATAAAAGTTTTATCTTCACTATAACACATTCAAAAAACAACAAAATTATTAAAAATAGAATATTTGTTAATCTAATATTGAATTAATTCAACTACAAAGAGAAAGCACAACCAGGACTTACAATAAAATAGGCACAATTGCACTGAACTGTAAAAACTTGGAGCCTTTAAAATGTATCAATTCAATACCAATCCTATAACACAGGAATTTGTGTCCAGCTCTACATCTACTTTTAGCATAAATCATACTGCAAGGAAAACAGAATCCAATGACCATGACTAAAGCATCAAACTATATTTTAAATGAGTAAAGGAGGAGGATGGAAAGTGGAATAATAGGAAAGAAGACAGAGGTACTAATAAGGAATTTATTGGTAGTGATACTCATAATTTCAATGTAAATAGTTAAATTTAATAGTCTATCAGACTATCTCATACTTATAGTCAAAACAATCAAAGAATCTATGTCTGCTAGTTAGAATTTTATCAAGTTTTTCTTTTTCTTTTTTTTAAAACAGGGTCTCATTTTGTAGTTCAGGCTGTTCCTGAACTCACTATGTAGTCCAGGCAAGTCTCAAATTCAGCAATACTCCTGCCTCTGCCTCCTGAGTGCTGGGATTACAGGTGTGAGCCTCCACATGCAGCACTGTAATATGTAATAACGGGGATCGAACTCAGGACCTTGCTTGCCAGGCAGACGCCGGGACCACTGAGCTAAATGCCCAGGCCCAAGTTTTCAATTTTAAAATAAAATACTTATGGCTCACTTTTCCTACTTAAATGAACACACACTTAAATTGCTGAATTATTTTAATCTCATTATTATTCCTCAGAGATAAGCAATATTTTCCTAATGGATCATATCCATGAATTTAGAAGTCTATAAAGGTACAGGTCAACAAGTAATAAGTCAAAATTAATTTCAGTGTGATAATTTTTAAAGTGACTTTCTAGAATAACAGTTATTCTTCAATATTGTTATTTAAATGCTTTATATCTTTTATGACTCATTTATTTTATATGAATTAAAATTTCTCTAATCCATTTACAGTATCAGTTTTCTGCATATTTGGAAGAATGTTAAATTTTCTAGGGAAATGATAATCTAAGAAAGGGAATTTCTATGTTTTAAGAAATTAGTAACTAGCATGAGGACAGCTGGAAGATAAATGATTGTAAAAATTTATCTTATAGAAAACATTGTAGTTATTATAAAGATGTAAAAAATGTCCACTTCTATGACATTAGAAGAAAATCATTACTAGTGATACTATTAATAGTATTACAAAAACTTATAAATATATTTATTTACATTCTATGTATATACATATATAAAAAAGTATATGAAACTGAGCTTATGTATAAATTAACTAATGTAACTTCAAGAACAATATATTTTATGAACAAAATTATATCTACAGTAATGGCATTTTATGGGATAAGTATGTCACATCTACATGTTTAAGTTGTTTTTATATAAGAAACTATAAAGATAACCCAAAAGATATGTTTTTAAGGCAACATATGATTGTCCACATATCCAGAAATAAAAGCTATGTGCATATAAGGACTTGAGTACTGATACTAGCTTTGAGTCTAAACAAATTGTTATTAGTATAAAATGTACTTTAAAAAATTACTTCTAGTTTTAGAAAGTCAGATAACAGCTTAAGATTAAATTCTGTTCAAGGTACCACTCAATAAGAGTAGAAAAACATATTTATTTCTAATCATTAGCCTGGGAGTCCCATGTTACAGCTACATAAACCAGAAAAAAAGGAAAAAAAAATAGTATATAATTTAAATGTTTTGAAAAGAGAACTTATTTAATAATAGTATATTATCTATTTCTCTTAAGATTAAGCTTCACTTTTTTTAAACACAAAAGAAAGTCACAAATGGTGTACCCTTTCTCTGCCTCATAGTTCTCTCTCAGTTTTTTACATTTAATTACATGTAAAATTAAATGTGAGAATATTTTAAAAGTATTTTTCTTTAAAAATATCCTCATACATACACTGAAAGGCTGATTAAGAACAACAGTAAGATTTTAGTCAGTAACTCCCTTTCTCTCTACATTTAGCCTTGCACACAATCGGGGCTCGAACACATTGAGTTCACTGATGCCAAGAAATGACCCCAAGGCAGCAATCACGTGAACTTCAGCAATGGAGCCAACATTTCATTGCGAGTCCTGTGTATAGGGAAACAAGACTTCGTCTTTGTAGCTTCTACTGTTATTGTTAATCACCTACATGCCTTATTCTTCTTGAGTTCATCCCTAAAGTACAGTTTTCAAGGAGAATGAAATGTTCTCTTTATGTAGGAAGCAAATTTATATTTTAAGAAAAGATTTCTCACTATCCATTATCCACAAGTCAATAAAAATAAATAAAAGTAAGATTCCAAAGAAGACTGGAACAATTTTGTGGGGTAATGTTTATAAACTAATAATGGCAGATATGAGAGGAAAAGAGAGAAACAGGAAATAAAATGGATCAAAATGCCATCTGTATATTTACCATTTCCCCATGATGAATTCAGCCATTATGTATCAAAAACATAAAAACTTTTAATAATAAAAAGTGATTTTTAATTGGATTCTTTATTGGTACATTTTATATACAGCTCACAATCACACTCAACATTGGTGAATTTGTACCATGTATGACACGAGTTAGTTCTCATTTTTACCCATATCCCTACTCACTCACAACCCCCCACCCTCTATATACATGTGCTTTTTTTTCTTTGCAAATCATATTCTCTCCCCTCATTACTTTCCTCTACCACTTTCCCTCTGAATATTTCCTATTTCATAAAATCTATCATACATTTTAGAATTCATTCACATTTACAGGTTCTCATACCAGAGAAAAGACACAGTATTTACATATCTGTGACCTATTTCATATATTAGTGTGTCCTCAATGTGTGCTCATTTGCGCATAAATGACTCAAACTTGTTCTTTATGGCAGAGTAATACTCCATTTTATTTAAAAAACCACATTTTAATGGATGTACCTTCAGGACATACCATAAGTGAAATAAATACGTCACAGATGTGCAAACATCGTATCTTTTCTCTGGTATGAGAAACTGAAGATGTAAATGAGTTCTAGAATGTATGGTAGATTTTGTGAAATAGGAAATATTAAAAGGGAAAAGTTAGAGGAAAGTAATGAGGGGAAAGAAAAAATATGATCTTAAAAAGAAAGCATATGTATATGGGGGTGGGAGAGTAGGAAAATAGGTAAAAATGAAAATTAACTCATGTCATATAATGTTACAAACTTCCCAATGTTGAGTGTGATCATTATGTATATATAAAATGTACCAATAAAGAATTCAATTTAAGGGCTGGAGATTTAGCTCAGTGGTTCCAGCACCTGCCTAGCAAGCACAAGGTCCTGGTTTGATCCCCAGCAACCACATACAATACCGGGCATGATGGCTCATGCCCACCGGCAATCATTACCATATGCCACAGATGCCGGACTTGGTGGCTCAAGCCTGTAATCCCAGCACTTGAGAGGCAGAAGCAGGAGAATTGCTGAGTTTGAGATTTGCCTGAGCTACATAGTGAGCTCATGGCCAGTCTTAACTACAAAGTGAGACCCTATCTCAAAAAAAAAAAAAAGAATTCAATTTTTAAAAAGATACTAAAGAAACCCTGAAGTGTCAAGTATAGTGTCTCATTTACTATTAAACCAGATGAATGAATAACCTGACTACTAAGATACTTGGATAAGACTAGGTTATAAAAAGTAGTTTTAGCCAACCTATTATGCTTCCAAGTGTTTATATTCAACAACAGAAACCAACTTAGTTTCTCTAAGACAGTACTTTCAAAAGGTAAATGACTTCTAAATTTGCTTCTTCAGACAGTAGTATTTGATTTCTTTTTTAAAACTGATTTTAGTGGTACATTTCATATACATACATTATTATCACAATCAACATTGATAATTTGTACCAGTACATGACACATGTTAAAGTCTCATTTGGCCAATAAATGTGATAAATGATTGAATATTTAAAATATTCCCTCTCTTTCTATAGAAGTTTAGTAAAGCCAAAATTGTTCCTTTATTTTATTTATTTATTTTTGTTTTTTGAGACAGGGTCTCGCTTTGTAGTTCAGGCTGGCCCTCAGCTTACTATATAGCCCAGGCAAGCCTCGAACTCAGCAATCCTCCTGTCTTTGCCTCCTGAGTGCTGGGATTACAGGTGTGAGCCACCACGCCCAGCACTGTGGTATGTGGTATTGATTGCTGGTGGGTGGGCGTGAGTCACCACGCCAAGCATTCTATGTGGTTACCGGAATCGAACTCAGGACCTTGAGCTTGCAAGGTAGGCACCGGAACCACTGAGCTAAATCTCCAGCCCCAAATTGTTCCGTTTAAAAGTTAGTGTAAAAGAACACACACACACACACACACATACACATGGACAAACACACAACAGTAAGAGGTACTACCAAAAGTTTTACATATTTTCCACTTCTACAAATACATTATTAAAACATTTCCGGGCCAGAGGTTTAGCTCAGTGGTTCCAGCGCCTGCCTCGCAAGCGCAAGGTCCTCAGTTCAATCCCGGTAATCACATAGAATGAGGAGCATGGTGACTCATGCCCACCAGCAATCAATACCACACACCACAGTGCCAGGCATGGTGGCTCACACCTGTAATCCCAGCACTCCGGAGGCAGAGACAGGAGGATTGCTGAGTTCGAGGCTTGCCTGGGCTACATAGTGAGCTCAGGGCCAGCCTGAACTACAAAGCGACACCGGTCTTAAAAAAAACAAAACAACAAAAAATACCATTTCCTACAATATACAGTAAATATCGCTATGTACTACAGTAATATAAAAGTCCAGTCTGATGTCTTTTTTAAAAAATTTCAACAATATACATTTTAATTTTTTATAAAGTTCAACAACTAATGAATGACAGTGATACACATGCTCCATGATCTAATAATATATCAAATATCTACTTATTCATACCTTACTTGACATACTTTGTGCTTTCACTACAAATACCTTTGCTTTTAAAAAAAGTCTCAAAAAATGAATAAAATATGAGAAGTGCTAAAGTTATTCAACATAGACCAATATTAAAAACAAAATAAAATGAGGGGAAAGAATAAATATGATTTGGAAAGAAAAAGAAATAGCATGTATATAAGGGGTGGGGAGTTGTGGGTTGGTAGGAATATGGGTAAAAATGAGAATTAACCTGTCATATACTGGTATAAATTCCCCAATGTTGAGTGTGATTGTGAGTTGTATATAAATTGTACCAACAAAGAATTCAATTAAAAATCACTTAAAAAGTCCTTAAAAATATATTCTATATTAATGATGAAACAAAAATATTGCCTTAGCCTTCTCTAAAATGCAAAAAAAGGGTCTGAAAATGTAGCACAGGTACAATTCTATAATCTAAGTCTTCTATAGGAACATGACTTGAAATATTATCCTAAGAAGTTTAAATATCTATCAGTAGACTCTTCAATAAACCAAATATCGATGATGTATACAGTATCAGAAACTAGTAAAAAGAACCACCTTAACTTGTAACTTGCTTATTAAAAATTAGGTTAAGTCAGGCATGGTGGGTCACGCCTGTAATCCCAGCACTCGGGAGGCAGAGGCAGGAGGATTGCTGAGTTCGAGGCTTGCCTGGGCTACATAGTGAGCTCAGAGCCAGCCTGAACTACAAAAGCGAGACCCTGTCTCAAAAAAAAAAAAATTAGGTTAAATTGTTTATCTGCACAATCAGCAAAAGGACAAAAGTATTTGAATAAAATGAAATCAGCCAGTAAGATACCATTCAACTGATCCAAATCTTCTGTTTTATTACAGGTTTTTTCTTTACTTTTCAATTGCTACTCTAACAAGGCATCCTTTCTGGAAGTCTCACTGATGTCAAGGTGTTTAAAAGTTCAAGGATTTTTGGTAAAGTGATAACTCTGACAAAAAATTATTTTAGAATGATGGGATAATAATAAAAAATATTAAATTTTACATCCTATAACAGACTGAAATTTAAAACAAAAAGAAGCTATACTCTAACTAAAAAGTAAATGATTCTATTAAAAAACATCCTGAATATGGAAATAATGAAATATAAAAAATAAAATGTTCCATTTGAGGAATTATAAGAATGTAAACTTTGATTTTCATAGTATAGTCCTGAAAAAGAGAAATAAGAAATCTCATTTCCATATAGAAAAGTGATGCATCAAGGATTAAAACGGTTAGTAGTGTATACTTACAATAAGATTTCTATCAAACATAACCTATTTTCATGAGCTTCTTGCTATTAAAAATGATCATTTGCATACTAATTTAAATGACATTTCAATTTTATCTTTTGAAAACGACTAAGTATATCCTATATATGAAATTGGCTGCTGTTTATTATGCAATTCATATTCTTAAAACAAAATTGTTATAACTTTTTATGAATTAACTTTATCAATAGCTCATGTCTGAAAAATACTCACCTCTAAGAGGCTGGAATGTATTCCAATCAGGTATGGCATTGGGGCACTAAATCAAAATATAAATCAACATTTATAGATCTGTATAGTTCGCTACAAGTGAAGCAATAACATACATAGCTTATTAAAAATTAAATTTATTAAAGGCTTAGATCCAGCAAAGCACATAACAGGTATTCAAAATTACATGTATTGAAATTTAATCCTGCAGGTCATTATTGTACATGAAATTAGCTTATATAGAAAAATTACAAAGTAATTTACACTGAAAATCAAAGGTTATAATTCCTATTAAAAGTGTCAGACTCCAGTCCATAATATGCATTAAATATTTTCCATTATATTAAATATATTAATACATTTCCATATATTAATATGTATTTAATCTTTTCCATATATTCTGTATCAAACGTTTTCTAATCACCAAATTTATTTCCATTTCTTTGCACATCTTCTCTTAATCATTTACTTTCATTTTAAAGATTTTTCTTAATAAACTTTATTAATTTATATCTACTATATCACCAAGAACTTATGGAGCTAGTCACCAAATAGTTATTACTAGATGCAAGTCACAGCTGATGTAGAACTGGAGGTGCAAACCCCAAAAGTCCCTCCATCATGTGTTATCTTTCCCCTTGCAAATATACATCATACTTTCTTTATATTTTATCAATTCAGATTTATTTTACTCACTGATATTAATAAAATATAATAAATGCAAAACATTTGTGTGAGAATTATTTGAATTAACTGAAAACATAATATTCAGAGTATATACAAACCAGGCCTTGAGACAGAGTTTGGGGAGAATAATTAGCAACACATACAATGAAACTCCTTCTGGATCTTATACTCTAGCACAAAATACACACATTAAGTAATTTAAATATATTCCTCTTAACTAGTAGTCATTTTAGCAGTACCTGCTCAAAAATTATTCAACCTGATATTTTAAACTAAATTATTATCTACTAGGGTAACAAAAGAATGAGAAGATATCTACAAAGTTGACAAGATATGTGAACATCAGTTATTTACAATTAAACATTTTTGGCAATTCATTTATGGACATTTTTGTTTTTTAATGCAAACCTTCTATATTAATCCAAAGAGATAATCATCTGTTTCAAAAGATTG